>APFE031107064.1:139642-157698 GCA_000404065.3 Pinus taeda
AAGAGATCATGATATTTCAGATCTAGCTCTCATAAGATGTTCAACCCAAGCACACCCTAAGCCAAATGATCTCCTTTGCTTTATATAGGCAAGCTCCTCCTAAAAACATGGATCAATACCACGAGCCAAAAACATAGAAACACAAATATCGTCGGCTAGTTAAACATAAGAAACCCCACGTGTGCTTTTCTTTGCCTTGAAATGTGTGCACTGGGGTACGCACCTCCTGGACGGCTTATCTACGTATTAGGACGCGGTCCCTTCATGGTGTACTTGCGGGTAGGCACTTTCTGTAAGGTGTACCTGCGTACCCCTTATTTTCTTCAATATTTGAGAGCTGATCATCAAAAATTGCTACTGACCTGTTGTAAAGTGATCCATCACCTGTATGGGTTGCCATCAAGGACAACACTTTAGCCATAATGCCAACAATCTCCCCCTTTGGACTTGATGGCAAAGCTTACATGTGAACTGTCATCTGATCCCCTTTTGCTGTCCGGTAACCCATGCATTCTATCACATCTGATATATCTTCTGAATGTATACAAGTGAGATGATCTTCTATGAGAGGGTTGCCATCAAGTACAACACATGCATTATAATGCCAACACCTACCAGAGGTCTGTTCATTCAAAACCTAACCTCCCAAAAGACGGTCATTTCTATAGTTACGTTAGTCTCGGTGCAACCCACCATTCCAAACCCTCTTGTCTCATCTGTCCAAGTCACACTCCCAGTTCCAACAATGGTCTCGAGTCATGCTGTTGTCAGTTCTTCAACCCCTCCAGTAAGTGCACAAGTTGTGCCACCAGCTGGGGGGTAGAATCTGAATGTTTCTATGTGTTAGGCACAACTAGTGTGAGTAGCTCACAACCTCGCATGGTTAGGATGAATCAAACTTCTTCTAGTGCTCTTCAAAACCCTACCTTGTCCTACTGGATCAAGAAATGTCCTGTACCAATAGGTCCAAAATCCCATTGGTCCGTCTAGGTTAGGCAATTTCCAGTATCAGCAACTTTATGAGACTCGGGTTCAGTACCAAACTCCTTATGTTCGATATGGTTACCAAGGAATGGTCAATCTGCACTATGTCATGTAGCTTGGATAGTATGTTCAACCTAGTTTGTCCTCCTTTCCTAGTGGCTATGGCTAGATATAGTTCAAAAATTTTCAAGGCCTCAATCCAGGATTAGTTAAAGTACCCTTGTAGTAGTAAGGACAGCCTCTGCAGCAACAAGGGCAACCTTTGTTGCAATAAGGGACATCCGTGTAGCAGTAGGGGCAGATGATGTTGCAACAAGGACAACTGCAACAACCGTAGGGACAACCCTCGCAACAGTTGCAGCAAACCATATAGTCACAAATGTAGTATGTTCAACAAACTTCACAACCTATTTCTTCGCAAGGAAAACCTCTACAGCCGCAGGGACAACCTTTGCAACTGTAGGGTCAACCCTTGCAGTAGCAGGGCCAACCTGGGTAGCAACAACCCTCATATACATATAAACAGGTTCAACCCTGGCAAGGACAAGGTCAAGTCCTAGAACAGCAGGCCCAAAATCCTAATGGTGAAGGGCAACAGATTCAAAATCCTCTTGTCTAATGGCAGCAGGTCCAAAATCCCTATGTCTAAGGGTAGCAAGTGTAGAGTCCTTCTGTCCAAGGGTAACAACTCCAAAATTCTCTTGTTTATCGGAAGCAATTAGAAAACCCATATGTCTAGGGACAATAGGTGCAGTATCCATATGTTTAAGTTCAATAGGCTCAACAACCTTTCAAATTGTATTTTTCTTATAAGCAACCTATGGCTGGATAATTTCAAGGCTTTCCAAGTAAAAATCCTCCCTATGGGCAAGGCAACCTACAATGGGGGAAAAATAAAATGTCGTATGGACATAACCCTCTACTATGGGGCCAAAATCCTTACCATCATGGATGGGCTCCTCCAGTTGGACCTGCTTATCGACCTTCAATGCCTTAAAATACTCAATTGTCGTTCTTGGCTACGCTAGAGTTTCCTAATGTGTCTTAGCTTATGAATGATCCAACTCTTCATTCTCCATACTCACCTTTGGTTCCATCAAATATCCTGAGCAATTGTCTGAATTTCGATGGAAAATAAAAAGAAAATCCCCAAGCCCATGTGATGACATATCACCTATGGTGCTCTTCGAATTCTTACATTGATGATTCTATTCATCTCCTTCTTTTCCAACAAACTCTTAGAGGTGTTGTAGCCAAGTGGTACATCGAGCTCCCCCGAAGTAATTATTACGACTTCAACTCTTTAGCCATGGCTTTCCTCACACATTTTTAGTTGCGAGTTCGCTATGAAACTGAAACCTATTTTCTCATATCACTCAAGAAAAATACTGTGACACACATCTTTGATCACATGCATGAATGGAGACATTGGCGTCGTGTGATCAAGTATGAGATTGTTGATCATTTACTGACCGAATGGTTTACCAAGTCATTCATTGCTCTAATTTCTCACGATAGAGCTATGTTTGGGTGTGTTACATAGGAGCAAGCCATTGCTCATGCCCAGTACTTGGATCTCATTTACTCCCAGTATGGATCTTTGTATCAATTATTACCCAATTCTCCAAGGCCATCATCCGATCCAATGACATCGAAGTCACAGGCTACACCTCCTGTGGATGGACTAATTGGTTGAGTGTCTCAGGCCCCTACAAAATCTTCTTCCATACAAAAGTCGGTCTCGAACAATACTTCCAATAGCCCCTCCCAAACTTTACCTGGGCCTGGTAACACCTCATAGGTCCATGTTGTCCTATCTACTACAACGAACAAATCCTCGAAAGGTAAGAAGAAAGACAAAGGCTAGGGTAAATTTGATGCCCCAAAATAGGGTCCTCCCATGTCGTCTCCTGGTGATCCTTCACAACAGAAGCCTAAGTATCCATGCCTCATTTGTGAGGAAGATCGCTATACTAACGATTTTCCTTGATGATCCAAAGTTATTCGCTTGCTCAAATGGACCCCAGCTATCCTAAAAGAGTTGTTTCCATCTCAGCAAACTCAAATTGTACACCAACCTCAATCGTCTGCCTCCTTAGTCTCACAAGTGTTCATAATAAGTATGCAAATTAATTTGGCTACTAGATCAAAATATTATGAAACCCCTACTCCAACAGTCAAGAAATAAAAAGAGGCCACCCATTCGTCTTCTGCCCCACCGAGCTCTGGTCCTCTCCATATAAAGCAACCTAACCCTAATTTCGTTATTCATCTACCTTCTTGAGGTCTGCTAAGGAAGTCCTTGTATAATCCCAATGCTCGAGCCACTCAACATGATAACATTGTTGAATATTTAGCTCGGGCACCATCAACTATGTCTGCTTTTGAGGTACTTCAAAGTTGTTTGTCCTAGTAGAAGTCATTACTGTCTGTTATTGGGGGTATTGATCATATTGATTCTAATATAATATGTTTTGATCTAGAGAACCATGTTCCACGTTTGCCTCATCATATTTCCTTTCTCATTTACGTATTCATTAATGAGAAAACCATTCATAGGACTATCATTGGTGAATGTTCCTCTACCTGCATCATTTTAGTTGCTTCTTGGAAGGAAATTGGTTCTGCTACTCTGAACCAACCCCCTAACACTTCGGACGCTTTTGACAGGCATGATTTGTGATCATTCAGTGTCTTACCCAACCTTGCCATTACCTCAGAAGGCAAGTTAGTACATGTTGAGGCAGATATTGTTGATGCTAATCTCAATTATAATATTCTTCTCGGTTGGAGTTGGACCCACACCATGCATGTTGTAGCCTCCTCCTTGTTCTGTATGATTCATTTTCCCCATCAAGGGAAGATAGTCATAGTCGACCAACTATCCTTCTTTTCCTCTTCCTCTTTAGATGGCAATGTTCTGTATGTCAAGCACACCAGTGGTGCTTATGAGAGTGTATGGGAAGGACTTTTTAAAGATTCTTCTTTGATGGAAATTTTTCTTCTCCAACCTCCTCATGTTACCTCTATCAACATGATCTTGGTAAAATATCATCCTTGGGTCATACCTTCACCAGATCTTGTTGACACTTGGGGTGAGGTTATGCCACTTAATCCCTCCGAAATCAATTATGTGGAAATTGTTTCAGCCTCAAGTTCTGTATCCTCTGATTTTCTTGTTTTGAGGAAATATCTCAATACATATTCTCAATTCTTATGGCTTGGTGCTTTGGAATCTCGTGATCCCTTAGCTGAGACTTTTCTTTCTAACGATAGTATCATGGAAGTAATCTCTCTGGAGGAACCACCTTTGAATGATACTCATCATTGTTCCTCATTCCTGCCTAGTCTGACAGTCATGTCTACATGTCTCAAAGAGTTCTCTTCTCAATTCCCTTCCCTACCACTTCAGGCATTGATCATGACTCATGAAGTCTGGTTGGAAGAAAATTTGGGTAACATTACCCAAACGATGCCAATTGATATTTTTGTCAAGCATGGTGTCATTGAAAATGTCCATATTGGGGTACCTTGTTCTCCAGATGAGATCAAGATCTATACTTGTCTGTTTCAAGAATTTCGTGATGTGTTTGTGTGGTCATATGAGGAAATTCTTGGAATTGATCCTAGCATTGTCATGCACAAAACACTGACTTATCCTCACATGAAGCTCATTCACCAATGGCTCCACCCACTGCACCCTAAGAAAGCCACAACTATCAAGGGTGAAGTTGAAAAACTTCTCAAATCTAGATTTATTCCGATCCCTCTCACATATTATGTGTCAAATATTGTACTATTGGCAAAGGAGCAAGGTACTATCCATGCATGTCCAAAGGACTATTATCCCACTCCCTTCATTGATAAAATCATTGATGAATGTGCTGGGAGCGAAATTTTTTCCTTTATGGATGATTTTTCTGGTTATAACCATATTAACATTGTGCTGAAAGATCAAGAAAAGACAACTTTTATCTGTTTATGGAGTACTTTCACGTAACAAAAGCTCCCTTTTGGCCTAGAAAATGTTGGGGCTACATTTAAAAGGGTGATGTCCCATGTGTTTCACAACATTCGAAACATCATTCAACCTTACTTCGATGACCTTCCCACTCATTCTTGTAAGCGCCATGCACCTTGATCATCTTTGGAAGATTTTTCTTCGTTGTAGGCACTACAAAATTTGGTTGAATTTGCGTAAATGTGTTTTCTGTGTCGAATCCAAATGACTCCTTAGCTTTATTTTATCTAAGGAAGGCATTTGCCTTGATCAGGTTAAAGTCAAGGCCATTGTTATTTTATCCCCTCCATCGTCATTGCACCAACAGTAGAGCCTGCAGGGAAAATCAAATTTCCTTTGTCGTTGTGTAACCAATTATGCTGAGCTAGCTTAAGGCTTTACCCAGTTGCTCAAGTAAGGAACACCCTTTCTTTGGGATGAGATATCCCAAAAGTCTTTCGATGACCTTAAGGTTATTCTCATAAATACTCCTTTGTTGTATCCCCTGGATTATCATTGAGATTACTTTCTTTATCTAGTTGCAGCCTCTAATACCATTGCTATGGTGTTGGTACAAGACGACGACAAAGGGAATGAACATGTTATTTACTACCTCAGTTGAAATCTGCTCAACACTAAAACACATTATTCTCATGTCGAGAAGTTCGCTTTGGTTGCCGTACACGATGTTCAACACTTTTGGCATTACATTCTCTTATGCACTACCATTGTGATTTCTAAATGCAACCCCATGACCTACATTATGACTCATCAATTGATGGGGGGAAGTATTCTAAATGGATTATCATCCTTCAAGGAATCGATTTGGTGTTTAATACTGCCAAATCTAAGAAATCACTAGTTTTTATCAAGTTGATTTGATCCCTTCCTTCTACATCTCTCTCCGTTGGTGCTGATGAGAAGCTCCCATACAAGACTACTTTCCTGATTAGCACCCTCGACCCATGGTACAGTGATATCATCGTGTATCTACGGACATCCATGTTCCAATCTGCGTTGACTAAGGATGATTTCTGACACATTCGACATCAATCCCAACCCTACCATGTTACTGGAGATACTTTATACCGTGTCAGTGTCGATTAAGTTCTTCGTCGATGTCTTACTCTAAAGGAGGTTGAGAAAGTTCTTAATGACTTCCATTTTGGGGGATGTGGTGGTCATATGTATGGATATGTGACTGTTAAAAGAATCCATTGCACTAGTTATTTCTGGCCATCCATATTTAAGTATTGCATCGTTTTCATTCGCAAGTGTCACGTATGCCAAATTTACTAGTGAAAGATGCACGCACCGCCCACTCACTTACACCTCCTTATTACCATTTCTCCTTTTTCCAAATGGGGCTTTGACTATATGACATGTAACCCTCATTCAGCTGGGGGGCATGGTTATATTATCGTTGTTGTGGATTATTTCACCAAATGGGCTGAAGCAATGCATACATACTCTATAGATAGTAAAACAGCAACTCAATTTCTATTCAATCACATTATTTCTAGGTTTGACATCCCTCAAGCCATTGTCACTGACCAAGGCTCCCATTTCTGAGATTACATGATGGCTGATCTAACCTCTACGTTGGGTTTGCGCCATGATGGATGATCCCCATACTATCCTCAGACCAATGGCCAAGTTGAAGCTTTGAACAAGGCGTTGGTTACAATGCTTTAGTGTGCCATCGGGATGCATAAGTAAAATTGGCATCTCATGCTCTTTTCATCTCTATGGGCTTACCGAACCTTGACCAAGGACACAACAGGTTTCACACCATTCTAGCTAGTCTACGGTCTAGAAGCAACGTGACTGATTGAGTGTGAAATCCTTTCACTCAAGCTAGCTGTCAAACTTCTTCGTGAAACCTCACGTCAAGAAGAATGCCTCGTGCATTTAGAATGGATGGATGAGACTCGTCGTCTTGTTTCTTTCGTCATAAAAGCACAAAAGAAGTGAGTCGAGTCCCATTTCGATCAGTCAATCTCCCCTCATGCATTTTCTGAAGGAGATTTGGTTTTACTATACGATCAGGCTAATGATAAGCTGGGACTAGGCAATTTTGAACCTATCTAGCACAACCCCTACATAGTTGAACATGTCTTACACAAAGGGGCCTATGAGCTAATTGATTATGAAGGAAATCCTTTAGATAAGCCCTAAAATGGGCTCTATCTTAAAAAGTACAATGCTTAGGCTATCTTGCATGGTCAATTATGTACATTAGTGTGTCATTCATTTTTGTGCAGTGTGGTTTGGTGTGCTGGTTTTCGAGTAGTTTTCATGTTCACTATGTTTTTACCTGCTTTACAGATGTCTGTGACTCCTCACATTTGTTTCGTTGATGGTGGTTGCTATAGTACCCAGAGTTTATCCTCTGCGACATGGGCCATTTATGACGCCCATGGTCACTTCATTGATCTTCAAGGTATTTGTTTAGGTTGAACAACCAATAAAATTGCTAAGTACAATGCAATTATAAAATTATTGTCAGAAGTCATCGCTCTTGACATTTAGGAATTGGTTGTCAACCTAGATTCAAAACTTGTCGTCCTTCACCTCAATGGGAAATATTCCATCAGAAACCCTTACATATTGAGAATGTATCTACATATTCATCTATTGGAGAGAAATTCTGATTATATTACATATCATCATATTTCTAGACATATGAATATATTGGCATATGTGTTAGCTAATTATGTGCTAGATAGACATTTACGAAACATGTGAAAATCAAGAACAAATCATTTGTACCATAGTCAGCAAGAAAATATAGCATATATACATATATATATATACTAATTATATATATATATATATATATATATTAATGTTTGATACATCCAAAACCCCAAAAAATAATATGTGTGTCCAAAATACTTCAGTGGCTCACAGGCCTTATACATCCATGGCTCGTAGGCCTCAAAAATATGGAATTCTATGCTAGACCTGTGCACTAAAAAACATGATGCTCATGATAGCATGTCACTATTTAGACTATGTGAATCAAGAGTTGATGGATCTGATTTGACACCCCCACCATATGCCTCTGGTACTGGCGTGGGACATCACCCATCCAAGCGTAGTCTGAGATCCCATGGGTCAAACCCTCGATAATCTCCTCCTCGTTTTCACTCCCCTCCTAATAAGGAGTGACATCAAATTGCCGAGTGATGTGCCTCACAATTGGGGACATCCTGATAGGGCGTTTTAGTCCAACATATGCATTCATAAAATCAAAGTGTCATGAACACATATATTTCAAAAATAGTAAAAACATCAAAAACTAAAAAATTGTTTGTTTTTACCTCCGTCATCAAAATATTTTCCTTTTGGAGTGACATATTTAGATCTCCACAAAAATTGGTACCGCTGTAAGTCCAATCCTCGACTATGATTTGCTGTCGTTGTAGTCATGAGAAGAAAGCAGACTTGTAGGACATCTATTGGCCCCCCATAACCCTTGGCATCAACTCGCTCCAACAGACCATCTGTGGGTCTCGTGGTATCAATAGATCCACCTTAGTCAGCTAGTATTAGAACAACAAAACCCACTCCAAAAATAAGCTCACTAGCATAGACCCAAATCAAAACTTCTTAAGGTTTCCCACCTTAGCTTTTGATAGATGGTGCTTCAAATTGACTTCCATTGATTCTGCGCAGTTAAAAATAGTGGGTTTTGTGCACTTGATATCATATAGGAACATTGATTTGTTAATTTCATGGAGCACTTCAAACCCATCCACTTTGTTGATGGTCAAAAGTAACACTATCAATACAAGATCCCGAACAATCATGATCTTGATCTTGCCACTCTTGGATTTGAGGGCTTCTGGGAAATGTTCGGCAAGTAACATGGAAACACTTGCCCAAGTTGGCCTCAACCTATATAGGTTGATTGGTTCCCCTCTCTAAGATAGTCCTATGATGAAATAAATATCTGAAGTCTCCAACTCCAGCTCTTTGTCACCAATGATTAACATTTTCTGATTTATGTCCTAGAGAATAATTAGGTACCGTAGCAGCTCAGGTTGAGCCCGCATCCCTGGTCTGAGAAAGAACTTGAGGAGCCCACAGTTCCTCAAATCCTCCAAGCAATTTTCAATTCTCTCTTTCTTTCCAATCCATCATTTTCAATGCTTTTCTTCCTGCAACAACCATTCGATCAAGTCAATGATGATCTTTTTACAGAGAAATTTGGATTTAAATGGTGAATTAAAAAGAAAACATCAATTTTTATTTGTTCACAGTGTCAACGTGACTGCCTTAAAAACAATGGCACCAACAACACGGTTGGCAGTTTTAGCCACCCCCTGATCAACACGATTCTATGCCTAGAAATCGCGACAATCGAGGGTGAAATGTTTTTGCCAAAACCTCCCTCAAAAATCCAAAAAATGGATTAAAAAAAGAAAAATCAGTATGAAAATGGAGCTCAATGTCTTGGCTCTTACTTGCAACTGACGACTTGGCAAATGACCTCCCGAATCTCCTGCAATCTACTCCAGAAATATTAGGGAAAATTGGGTTAAAAGCTCTTCGCACAAAGGTAAAATGGTGAAGGCTAAAAAATAATTACTTTTCCCTCCTTTTATTCATTTTTCCATGAAATATTAGGGCTTTTACGTATTTTTGACCTATTTTGCCTTAGGAATTGGATAATGCATTTACCATTTTGTGCACCAACAGGTCACAAGTTTTCAATGATGGTACTGAGTCATGCTTTAGCTCTTTTCTCAACTCATAAAACTCAAATGACAAGATTTCCGAGTATTTTCCCTTTTGACTCGTAAAAGAGAATCAAATGCGGGGTCCACTTTCAAGCTCTTTTCTAACCCTTCAAACACAAAAACATTGTCTAGATCTTGTTATTTTTTACTCGTTAAAAGATGCAAAACATCGTTTACCCAATATTCGTTTACCCCTTTTTCCGGCTGGGATAAACTATTTATGAAAGACATACTCCTTGACTGATATGGTCAAGTGGTCTCTCAAGTATCGGTTTCTACCTTTGTGGGCTCGAGAGACACAAATGTATGAAAAGGGACCATGTGGAGTTTTATTTTTCATGTCTTTTGTAAACTCTCTAAACATGAAAAAGATACCGAGTTACACCTTTGTCAGACTCGGTAAAACATTAAATGACAATGGATTCGTTGCCATGACAAACATGAGCTTCTCCTTCCTAGGGCTCAGTAAACTTACTAGGCTGGATTCGTCTGAAGGATGAACCTACAGTCCAAGCATATGCTATCTCATTCATGCTTGCGATAAAAAATAATTAGGGTTCCTGCCAGAAATGGTGGGGGAAAATTGGAAATTTGATTAGTCCTGTTGACAGCTCACTCTTGAACATCACAATTTTTGCTTCGCGTCAGGTTGGAATATCCTCCTCTCATCATTGGCCTTTCTGGGATGAGCCATTCATTTTTTCCTTCCACTTGATCTCTGCTACGTCATCTTGACCACCAATCCTATGAATCCAAAAGTTGCCAAGCTCCAAATTCATGTCGCCGATATTATGTTCAAGAGTTAGTCCCTCTATAGTTACACTTACTCCTGATTCTCTGTATCATCCAAAATCATTTGCATTCCTCTATCTCCTATCGATGATGTGGGATACATCATGGCCCTGCATTGACATGGTCACCTCCTATTGACTTCAGCTCATTATCCACGATATTGTCCAAGGGACTCCCTTCGAGTACCTTATAGCTTGCGTACCCTAACGACAAGTTCTTCACACTCAACAATAAGTTCGCATCATTGGCTTTCGATCAGGTGATTTCACGGGTGTTTGACTTTAGTCCCTTCATTCACATTCGACAAATTGTGATGCTAGTACCTTGAGAACCATTGTCATTATTGGTGGTTTGTCTCGCACTTATTAACAATTTACATCATTGACTCGTAATCAAGTGATTTTCTAGAATGTTCGATGTCAACACATCTATTTACATGTTAGAATTTATACTTTGATTGGGTCATGTTGGAGTGCAAGACCCATGGCTAAGATTACAAAAGTCTAGGTTGCAAGGCGATGTGACATGGTTGTGTTGATATACATGTATCTTTTATATGGATGGCTGCTACCATACCATGAGTTGTCATATGTGATCCTTCTCATATTAAATGGCTACCACCATTCCTTAATTTCAATATGATTCTCTTTATCGGATGGTTGTGCACATGCCTAGATCCATTTACATGATCATTCTCTAGATGGCTGTGTCCATACCATGATTCATGTGTCGTTTGACAGAGTTTTCAGTACTGTATATGTATCTATACTTGATTGCAGGTTTTCCAATGACAGACTCCAGTTCCCCTGCACTGAGTTATAAAGCATTTCACCCCACTCTAGTTAAACCTTCACGCTTTAGGGGGTATCTGTTACACAACATTTTTTCACTGTCCCTGTACTCCCCGGTCCTTGATCGTGGAGGTCCTCTACAGTAAACCCTTCATGCTTTCCATCATGAAGAACCTCCCATTGTGTCCCTTTTCATGAGCAGAACAATTCCTCTTTGCACCATTTTCCCAAAAACTTATGTTTTTCCCAGTTCAAAACACTTGCGCTAATGACCTGTGTCCTTCGCGTGCTGATATGTAGGGATTAAGACTGTCCCTCACACTGATTGTAGTGACTAATCCTCTTCCTAGTCATGCTGATCCTCTTTTGGAAAGTTTTTTAAATTTGGAGCCAAAGCTTCCAGCTCTAGAAGCTTCATAATAGAAGTCTGGTAAATGGTTAAGCTGGATGGAGCCGAGGAGCTCAGATTGAGCTCCCTTTCCCTATTAGGATGAAAATCAAGATATAAGACCTTCTCCGATGAGAAGAGGAACCATATCCCATCCATTCAAGCTATATAAACCTATACTTTTCCCAAGCACAAGCCAGTGTGTTTGTGTGTGCTGTTAGAGCCTAGATTTGCCTCAGGCTGGAAAAGCAAGGTTCTAGGTCCACATCAAACCACGATCAACCTCGTAGCTAGCCCTACAAGGACAGGAGAGGGCTCTCTCCGAGTCAATCTCGGCAAAAGATAATTGATGAGGCTCGAGATGATTAAAAGAACAACTTATTTTAGGCTAGGTATGAAGTACAAGGGTTTGATTTGAGTATTTGGGGTTTGTGTGTTGGAAAATAGGAGAGGCAAAGTTGGGTCCGGGGATGAGACAAAGTTTTTGCAGAGTTCTGATTGGGGCAAGGAAGGCAATTGTTTTTATGGTTTAGAATGAATTAATGGATGGATTTACCGGTGAGGAGCCATGCAGGGCAAGAGGGTCTCAAGATTCCTCCTCAAATAGATGAAAACATTGAAAATTAAACAAACTTCAAAGAAGAGCACAACAATCCAGTGGATTCTACCTTAATCACTCATTGGTTTAATTACAGAAGTAAAGAGAAGGGAAAATGATACACATAAACATCAGTGAACTTATAATTACATAGAGGAAAACACCATCAAAACACAGAGCCACATGGATCCCAACAAGTGCTACAAAACCCTGGTCTTTCCTTAGCCAAAAATGCAGAGATAGAATGTACAATGATGTGCCAAACAATCCCAAGTGTCCAACCCTGAAAATGGCTCAAAAGATATATGATATAGACCATCCTAACCCACTCCCTTGCCTCTAGGGGTCGAGCTCATCGTTCTAGGAGATGTTTCAACCAATTCTAAACAAGGCACTGAAATCTACACAATCAAACAACTTGCCTTTATATGCTAGGAAACTGATTCATTCATTTAATCTTCACTTTTTAGTGAATGAATCCTCTAGAACAACTAAAAATATCTCAATATTACATCATTATCCTTCAATTAAATCAAGATAGGTCAATAATTATATCACAAAGAAAAACTAGTCAAATTGGCCGAATTTCTGAGCTAGAAGATGAAAAATTGGCCAAAAATCCTCTATGCGCCGTGCCAAATCCTCTATGCGTCGCGCCAATTTGGAGCTGAATTCGAGGCACTTCTCGAAGTCCAAATTGCACTCAAGATAGCTTGTTGGAAATACCTGCCTATCCACTTTCCAACCCAAGTGAAATGTTTCAATTTGGTGTCTATTTTCCCCTCCTAAACTTCAATCTCCAAAGACTCCTTCTTGTGTGTCAAAATAGGGGTAGTGAGGTCATTTTTTGAGCGTTTTTGACCTCTTGTGGACTCAAAACTTGCCCAAACTTCTTGTCCATGCACCAACAATCATGATTTTGCATACCAAATCCAAAAATATAAAGTTTTTTCCATTTGGAGCACTCTAGCAAAAGCGAGCGCCACATGGCGCGGCGCAGAGGGAAGCTAAACCTATTTTTCAGTGCAAAAATTTTCAAAAATACAAAAATTGCTCCAAATTTCTTGAAATTTGGGATGTACCTTCTCTATCAAGTTTCATGCTGGGATAAAGAGGCTTTGGCCAATATCTAAATACGATCATGCTCCTTTTGCCTATTTTTCTTCCTTATTGCCTTCTTCAATTTCGCCTTTAGACTCCTTATTCGTGCCTTGGAACTCATATTGCGCGCTCTATAATGGAAATCCATGTGTCTCAACAATGCTTTGTCCCTATTGACCTTCTCCAGTAGTCTCTCTATGTGGATGTTGATTCTCTCGAGCTAAGACTCCCGATCATCATTAATCTCTTGCTCTAATGAAGTGAGCTCAATCCTCCGCCTTCAAGTAGCTTGGTGATTCTCGCGGATGTTTTTCAACTCCATGATTACCTACTGATCTTTGAGCTATTTGTTCCTCTACTCCAAATATTTCATAGTCCACTTAGCCCTCTCCAAGTCAAGGGAAAAGGCTATGATCTTTGTCTGCTGCTCTTGGATGATCTCTCTAAGATGTGCATTTTGCAAGCCCATGTCTGTAACATCATCCTGAATGATAATGAAATCAGTCTCTCGCTCACCGGAAGGCCCCTCATCCTACATTGGCCTTTTGCCTTTGTCCTGTACCTGTGGTGCTGATGTCGGAAGCGAGGCCCCTTCCACCCCAGGCGGAGATAACACTCGCTTTGCTACTGCAAATAACTGCATCGTGCCCTTCCGATATGTAATGAAGACCGGTATAGTAGCAGTGTGTGGATCATGGCCGTCTTGCTGATGAGAACATCCACCAGTCTCATGCCCAACCTGTGAAGGTGCTCTGAAAAAGTCATGAGAGATGAAATCATCCCAAGTGATACCCTGTAATCCAAGCTGATGAACCACCAAAATCTTGATGAGAGAAAAATGGCAAATGCTATTGAACTGCTGCTCAGGGGTCTTGTGCTGCACAAGGTCAGTCATCTTCTCTATGTTCCGGCATATGAAATAAGGAATTTTCATCATCGTTACCTGGGTGAAATGCATGAGAAACCTGATGTGATAAGCATATACTCGGGAGAAGCGACCTTCACAACTGAAAGACTTCATGATTAATTTCATTAATGGAGCATATTCATCTTTGAGATATCAGAACGAGAACACTCTCTTGAGTTGCCTCAAGAAACCGGGTTTAATATATGGCTCATAATGTTGCCGGTCAATCTTCTACTTCTTGTTCGATGGTTCTCCAATGTTCGGTATGCTGGTTGCTAATGAGATAGAATATGGTGTAAGTGTGAAAGTGACACCAGCCAAAGTAACTCGATCACCATGTAAATGTAATACAAAATAAGTGAGCCAACTCATGATGGATTTGAACAATAGAAACCTTCTCACAAAATTCATAACATGATTGAAACTGGAAACAAGAAACGGCAAGAGGGCATGCCTGCAATTCTGTAAGGGTGGTCGGTTCTTCTCTAACATGTCAGCCACCTTTATCAGGCCTCCAGGGTGCATGTCCCTCCATGGGTGAGTCACTTTGAGTCTCCACTTCATAATCAGATGAATGACCGGATGACATTACTGCTACTGTACAAACTACCTTGGAGAAAAATATGCTGGTGATCAAACTATGTTTGGACGGCTTTTATGTGATGTGGTTGAATTCTGCCACCAAAGGGAGAAATTGCAACAAGGGACTGTTAAGAATGGTGAAAATAGTAGGGGGATTAGGGACTTTTGGGACTATAGGGATTAGGGAAATGTAGGAGGGTTTTGAGGGATTAGATGTATAGGGTGAGGAATTGTTGTCTAGGGTATGAGGTGTGGAATTTGAGAATTTGGGAAAGAGAATATAGGAGAAGGGATTAATGAACCTAGGGGGGGGTAGGAGTGACTTTGGTGGCAAAACAATCAATTTGAAACCCTGATAGCAAGTTTTCTTGAGGTGCTTTTAGAAGGAGGGTTTGATATGTGTGTTCAACCATTATCATCCATAAACCACCCTAGCTTATCACAAAAGTGGATGAAACATCAAGAAGAAGGCTTTACCTGGAAAATCCGCGCAAATGAAGGGCAATTTGGAGAGATTTCAAGCAAATTTGGGCTTTCAGGTGTATGTGCCGCGCCTCATACCCAGTGCACTACGTCATCCCAGTGCGCTGCGCTCGTGTTATTTAACACTGTGTGGTTTCTGCCAGTGTGCCGCACCACTTGCTATATGTACCACACCAACCAAACTTCCTCCAACTTCACCCAAATGGTGAACTTACCCAATTTTCTTTGAATTGCTTCTCTTTGACCTTTGGCATGCAAATGACATTAATCCTCATGGAAAACTCTTTATAAAGACATGAATTTGATTTTTGATTCTTGAAAACCATTTTTGTAATGTTTGACATTGGCACTTTTTGACATTTTAATACAACTCTGTGATTTGAATTTCATTTTTGATTTTCGAATAAAATGATGAAATTCTTGGCAATTTTTTTGCAGGGATAGCTGACATGGAATTTGGCAAAGGAGACCAGGGTTGCGCCTGAAGAATTCAACAACTGATTTTTTTTGAAAATTATTACAAAAGACGAAATGTCAAATTTTCTTCAAAACAGAGTTTTGAAGGAAAGTCATGATCCATCTAGATGACGATGAAAATATGTGGAATGACAACTTATTAAGAACCTCCCTCTGGCCTACTAGCTTTATGGGACAGCTTGAAGACACAACTTGTCAAACCCTAGACCTAGTGACTGAAATGACACTTGTTGATCAAAAGACTAAAACAATACTATAATTGACTCAAAAATTTGATTTTAATGAACAAACCTGAGCCAACAGTGCAAGGCATGCGGGGTAATGAATAACAAGACCCTTCCGTTAGATTATAACATGCTCCTAGTGGAATGAAACCGAGTGAATTGAGCGAGACATGTAAAAAATGAAATGCAATAAGAGAAATGATCTCTGGCGGAGGGATGTAAAGACCGACTCTAACATGTGCTAGTGCTAATTAAGTTATGTTTGGAGTAATCAGCAAGTTATCCATAATTTGTAGTTCTCTAGTTTGTGTTTAAGGGAGAATTGTGAGTTAGTTTGGTGTGAAGCCTATAGGGAAGAGCTTTGAAACTATCATTGTTGGAGCCATCTATGGAATGCTATTAGAAGCATGTGTGAACTTGGATTTATTAGAGGAGAACAAAAATGTCAAGACGTTGGTTGTAATCTATTCTTGATTTAATAAAGGAGCAAGTATAGATTGATTTCCTATATAATATGTCATTGTAGATGTTTATGTCTTAATGTTTCTTGACTTGTTAAGCACGTTTAATACAATTTCTATATTATCATGGTTATTGTCTACTATTGTCTACTTGTTCCAGGTTTTCACAAGACTAAATGAAAGATAGCTAGATCAAGGAAATATGGTCATCATCAAACAGATAGTGTACTAAGAGGTATGCCCTCTTAATTGGTTCTGAATTAAGGAAATATTTCAGAGAATGTCTTGTTTGTAGCTAGACCCGCTCTTAGGCTAGAGGAATTGTTTGTGTCTGCACTTAGAATTTTACCTACACCACACTTGGTTCCCAAACTCGAGATGAACTAAGTCTTTGTCTATCACTTGGTCAATTGCCTTTTGATATTCATGACTTGGATGATTGTACTCCGAGATGGTGTGATTGATGGAGGAATATTTGAATGGGGGAGGAGTAAATTAGGAGGATTTACCTCCTACAATCTCTCTCCCTTGTCCCATTCAAGTTTCAAACCTTAGTCTTGCCAAAAGTCCATTATTTTATCTTCTAAACTTGCATTCAATGTATATTAATCCACTAGGCATAATATCTCACTTTAACTCATCTCATTAAAGAAAATATAATCAAAACATGTAATAAATTTTGACAAGAGTTGATTTGACTAGCTAGGAGGTGAATTAAGGCCCATATAATTACCCAATGGTGAGGCTCATCACCATCCTCCCCAACCTATTGTTTCTCCTTTTCATTCATACCAACACAAACCTCCTAAATGGTGTAATCTATCATCTAGATGGAGACCTTAGGCAGCCTAACTACTTGGCCTAGTGCCTCCTCCTCCTCCTAAAAAAAATTACCCCAAAATAATCCTTCAAAAAAACCACAAATGCTTTCTCAGCCAAACATGAACCCTAACAATAAGTAGGCCCAACCAGTGTGTAGTAGTGTTGTGGTAAAAACACAACCCCCCCATTATTGATGTGTTCACTTCAAATAATGGGAACCCTTTCTATCAATTTTTTCGCTAAGCACCTTTTTGGATTTTTATTTAATTGATTGCCCTACGCTTTTGTTAATTTTTTATTTTCTTTGGATTCTTGTTTTGATTGCTTTGTTAAGATCGACTTTTTATAAGCTTCCCATTGATGGTTGTTTCGCCTCATTTGGTCAACTAGTTTGAAAATGGTACTCCTTTGAAGTCTCATCATTTATCTGGCATGGGTTAAAAATGCATAAAATGTGCAATACTGCATTCTGTAAATAAATTAGTTCAATAATGCATTTATTGTAAATATTAACCTCTAGTTAGCTTTTACTAACATTTTTCAATTTTTTTTTACTTATACAGCCAAATCATGAATTATTGGGATTTTAGTAATTTACTCCAATTTCTCAAATTGATTACTAATCTCGAAAACCCAAAATTTCAAAGTGGTTGTAGTTTAATTTTCATTTTTATCAAAGTGGTTGTAGTTTAATTTTC
>APFE031107064.1:158418-199227 GCA_000404065.3 Pinus taeda
TTAATTAGTTTAGTTCATAATTAACAATTAAATTAGAATTAATTATTAGATAATTAGAATGCTAATTTAGGATTTAATTTTTAATTAGAATTCTGATTTTAGCTCAGCAACATAATTTCCAGATTTATGCCAAATTTGACTCATCAACTTTGGAGGCCCATAGATTGAGTTTTACTTGGCCAAATGAGGCCTAGGACAGCTCATTGGAAAGGTAAAATCAAGGAGTATATTTCTAAGGAGGTTTCACTAATAGATTTAGTAATTTATGGGGTAAAAAATCAGGCAGAAGATCAAGCTACGATTTTCTAAAGCAAAATCAATTTTCTGAGTTTTATTTTCTGCATTTTCATTTGTCCAAGCCTCTTCTCAATGCCGATCCATTCATCAATAATATCTTTGGCCAATCAAATCATCCCATGCATCAATAGAAAGCTTACATTTTATTTTCAATTATTTATTTAATTGAATTTGATTGGATTTATTTTAATTACCATAAATGATATTTTTATTTTATTGTTGCATCTTAATTCATTTTGATTTCTTTTTGCAGGAAAACAGTAAAAGAAATATTGAGAAGAGGATCTCAATCAATGAGAATGCTCCAACAATTGAAGATTAGAATTTTTGAGCAAATAAAATTAGATTTGACAGATTTGCCTTCAACAAACTTTCTTCTCAACAATTCCTTTGCAATTAGTATAAATAATAAATTGCAGAATGTAATAAGGGGCTACTCTCCTCTGCAATTTTACACTTCTAAAAGCAATACTTTAATAGGAATTTAGAGTTGTAGGAGGGAGGAGAGAAAATCTCAGATCTGGGGATTATTGAGGATTTTTCCTTTGTATCTTGAATCATGTATGAGGGGAAAAGTTTGCACTATTGTGGCTCTAGTTTTGAAAGCAGAAGTTCAAGCAATGTAAAGGACTGTTGGAGACCAAGGTCAGAAAAATGGATGCAATAAATTGGTATTTCTAATACTACTCTTTCATTTTATGGTGACAGGAATGTCTCATTTTATTCATGTTTTTGCACTCTTGTCAATATGGGTGATTTGTCTCAATGTTGTTATTATGTATCTTTGTTCTTATGGATTAAATTTTGATTTTTGAGTAACTACTTGCTCAGAAATCTATCTTATAAAACTGATTTATTAAATAGTAATATGTTATGAACTATTTTTGCATATTATTGTTTAATTATTGGATTTGTTGATTTTATAATCAATATCATTTTTGTGAACTACTTCCTGGAATTTTTTTGGTTTATTATTTTAGTTAAAAGGTCCCAATAGGATTTGTTTTGATATCCATAATATTAGTTGATTGAACTACTTCATTAACTTGATGTTCATTATAACCAAGACATGTTTAAATCCCAATATTTTAATTATCTTGCTCTTAGTTGGGTTAGATCTATATCTGCCTAATTAAGATAGGATTTATATTAGTTTCTTTTTCTTTCATTATAGAATATGCTTGAATTTAGATTAAGTTCTACATTCTTGTAAGTCCTCTTTTCAAAAAGGAAAAACTTTAGTTATGGCTTGGCTGAACCCAAATCAGCTTAAGAGTCATTCTCTTGCCTGATCAGCAAGAAGAAGTGATCTGATATCCCTATCTATTGCTAGTTAAAGATACATCATAAAGCAATAGCGATAGGGAGAAGGTAACTGGACCTAGTTAAACTAGTCGGAGCCACCACACCAAACGTACAAGGAGTTGTTTTAAGGTCCAGACAAGGTCGTTATTCCCCATTGTTGTTGCAGCAATTTTCGAGGCATCAACACTTTTGATGCTAGAAGGAGGGCCTAAGATTTTTTTCTATTGGAGTCTTTTAATTTTAATAATTTATTTTTTGTGACGTGCATCTTCCAATACTCCACCCGAAGTGGTAAGACTTTTGTCTCAGGCAAATTTTAATGGTAAGAAAAATTCTTCTGCTTTTAATCATGTCCTTCAATTTATTCAAAATGTTTCATATTATGATTTTCAAGTAATTGATGAACGCATCTTATGCAGAATTTTTACTCTCACATTCGCAGCAAAAGCCAGAAACTGGTGTAGAACTCTTCTTGTTGCCTCAATTCGTAGCTGGGATCAATTTGTTACAATTTTCATTTCTAAGTTTGACAGCTACGATTATGAACAGGTATGTGATGACATTGAATATTTACGAAGATTTGAAAATGAGTCTGTTAGAGATTTTAATATTCGATTTCATTTGAATTGTTTAAGATTTAAAGTTGAAGATAAACCTAAGGAAGAAGAATCACTAGATTGGTTTGAACATTTTTGCTCTCTTCCTCTCATTCCCAATTCATATGAAATTAGTTCAAGCTTTTTTCCCTCCCCTTCTAATATAAATGATAATTCCAATATGGATGTGCAAATAAATTGTGATGAAGTGGTTTCACAAAGCTTGGAAAACATTTCTATTCAAATGTAAGAAGACAACAACAACAATTTTGAAGAAATAGCCGCCTTGAAATCTGAAAGCTACTTTGAAGTAAATTCAAAAAATCAAATCGCAAATCAACAAGTACAAGCAGCAACCAAAGTAAATAATAAAATGTAAACTGCTGTGCAAATTTATGAATTTTTCTATGATGAGCAAATGAAATCAGAGCAATAAAGCAGCCTTCTTCAAGAAAGCATGAGTACCCAAAGAAATGATTTAGAATCTAAAATTTACAATCAACATAATGTACGAGAGTTTTCAAATCGAGACATTTTAATTGCATTATTTCAGATTCACATTTATCCCTTTATCCTGATATTTTTAATAATGGTAATTTTTCCCCTCTTGGTATTAATGACGTTTCAAAAGATAAAGAGGATGATCTAAATGAATTACCAATAAGTTTTTATCAAGATAGAGAAACAATTATCAATCATTCTTTTACCATTAATGAACACGAAATTCTTGTTCCTCGTTGTTTGGATATATTGGATGAGATTGAAGGGAATTCTAAATAATCTTGTAAAGTCATTTATGATAATTACTTTGACATCGAGGATGTTGATTTCTATTCTTCGCAAGAAAATCCTCATGATAAAATTCAAATAACATCTGAGAATGAAGAATGCTTCAATTTAGAAATTATCCTAACCAATCCTCATTTTAAAGTAGCAAATTATCTTCATGACTTCACCATTCAAGAAAACATTCCAACTTATGATTCATATCATGATCAAGCTCTCATTCCTACTCATAATCATAATTCATTCTCTAGTTCACAAGTTGGAATTCGAAATTACTCAAATTCCATAATTTTGGCCAATCCTTGTGAAAAAGAAATCATTTCAAAACGATCCCAATTGTGTTGTAACATTAGTTGTACAAATAGTGATTTTATTTTCTTTTTGTTTCCTCACTTATTTTGTTTAAATTTAGATTTATTTTTTGATTTTATTTTTCAAAATTTTAACACTTTACGCTGCCATATTGAACACTTTATTATCAAATGCTCAATTGATGAATTTCCTTATTGGGAAATTGAAGTTTCATGTTATAACCGTGAACATCAAAAGCTGTTAACATGTCAATGTCAATTGATGTTCATTTCTTATCAAAAGCTTCTATCTTCGCAAAGGCGATATCAACAAGAGAATGTATTCTTACAATCTGGCGAGCAATCCAATTTAATTAATAATTTTCCATTTCATTTGAAAGATTTCCATTCATTTTTCATTAATTCATTTGAAAAATATTTGGAAAGTTTTCTTTCATGGAAGATTGTCAATAATTTAACATTTGTACATAATACTAACAATTTTTTTTCAGGTCTTTGAAATTAAAAGTTCATCTCCACAATCTGGCCTGCTATCTTTTCCTTTGAATATTTCCCAATCCTTAATAGAAATCCATTCAAATTTCTATGATCCAATTGGTATTCAATTAGAAAGGAAATTTCAAGAGAATGAGATCTTAATTAAGTTGCTAACAATAACTGTAAATTCTACTCACAGATTTAATTTCCTTAGTTCAATCAAATTTGTATTTTTATTACTAACATTTGAACTATACATATATGCAGGAATTAAAATGAGAAAATGGTTACACTGGAAATATGACTATACCTAGCCATTTTCATGTATATTGTTAGAATAAGAGTAGAATTCATTTAGTTAGTTTGTTTTATGTACTTAATTTGTTTTCAACAGTTTTGCAGATTAAAAAAAATAAAATAAAGCAATCAGCCCCTCTCATACATGTTTAGTGAAAATATTTTCTTCCCACCAAAAAGTTTTAATTCTTGCTTTCCTTTTAAGATTTCTTACAGCAATACCTCTACTCTGCCTATTTTGAATAATGTCTTGATTAAATTCAATTAAGGTTGCACTTGGCATTGATCGCCTCAAAGCCACTTTTCTTCATTTCGAGATTCCCTTTTAGGATTTTCTTTTGAAATTTATATGATAAAGGTTTTGAAGATATAAAAGCTTCATGATACCATTATCTTATGAAATGTATGACTGTCTATGATAAACTTAATTCTAATTCAATCATTATTAGTCAGTCTAACCTTTCATGGTAATCATATGAAGTTCATATTATCTTCCTCGAAATTTGCCAAGGATGTCCATGTTGTTGTGTGCACACATTCAAATCTGTTTTGATATTTTTCTACAATTAGTGGCTTTATGCCATTTTGACCTTTAGTTGCAATACGCATCATATTCATTTACTAAAGGCTTTATTGAACAATCACTATAACAATATAGATTTTCTCAAGTTATTTAGAATAAACAGAGGTAATAAATTGTTGTTTGAATTCAAAAGGGAGGACTATTTTCATATTTATTTCTGGTAAATTTTATATTTCTTGAACATGAATAAATTGATTTTATTCAGGGTAATTGCACACTCTGATTTAGAATAAATGATGAGATGATTTTGAACAAAGTTAGAATTTTGATAAATCCAAAGAAGGATTTGAAGATTCATGAGGTAAAATCTACAGACAATTTTCTTCCAGGTACGCATTTACAAGTTTGTTCTCATCTACTATTACTTTCTTTTCTTCCTTAGTTTATTTTTATTTTTGTTCTGTTTTATTTGCAGATTTTCATTTGTTTTCAAAACTTGAAGTAAGTAGCAAACCCATTTCAAATTTGCAACAAGCTTAGGGAAATGTTATTTGCGATTCATTAGAATTTGAGAATTTTTAACTTTTCTTTCATTCATCATTTCAATTTGGTTTTCGTATTCCTGATACTACGGTGAATGCATATTCGCAATACTACCATCCCACTCATCTTCGTCAATAATTTCCTTCCGATATCGCATCATCCATTTCACAATCATTTGCAGTGAAATATTTCATCGAAGGAAGCCCTTAGTATTTTTTATAACAAATTGATGATCTTAGACCTCCTCGCTCATATGTCATATCACATTTCGCATATCGGAGGTTTGCAGTTGAATCTACTTCCATTATCATGAATCGCCGATCTCCGATAAATGAATTTATCGATATTGCGATGTTCTCATAATTCGGGACCCGACATCAAATTTAAATCCAGTTCACAAGAGATATCGTGTCCGTTCAATCGCAATAGTAATGAAAGCATAATTTTAAAGGGTCGTTGTCTCAGATCCGATATGTTATCAAATTTTCATCATAAAATTATTGGTTCCACTCTTCATCGCATATCGGCATTGAAGGAATCATATTGTGTTACATCGGGTGCTTAAGATTTCCGATCGCCAATTAGTTATGTCATCCATCGAATCGCTGATATCGCAATCGCTTCCTTGCATTTTTATTTATGGCCATATCATTATTCTGAATCTGCGATGCGCGATGTGCAAAATACAAATCGCAAGATACGGTGTGTGATATGCAATTTGTGACATAACTGTCCCCGATCTCTAATATAATATTTCTTTAATGATGTGATCACTTCATCTCATAGCACATCTTCTTATCGCATGTTTTCATATCGACAATTTGCCATTGCAACCTTGAATGCAATAACTTCCAATGCATGCCTCTAAGCCTTTAACATTTAATCAATATATGGCATAGCAACAAAGGTGAATTCTTGCAAATTAAACTTGAAGCATGGTGAAGAAACATGTTATGTGAATCATCCGATACGACGATGTGTTATTTTAAAAGCGAGCTTGGGTAACCACTATGAGAAAAAAGCAATTGATGACATATTTGCAGCATACAAAAATCATTTCAATTTCTCATACATTTCAGTTTTAAATATATAATTCCATAATTAAAAATGGAATTCAAGACCTCTCTATCTTCATATTTAAATTTTATTATCCTGGACTTGGTCTTGATTCCGGACAATTTATAAAATCACGGAGTTTATATGAAACTTATAATATTTTGAGAAACAGTTATTACTGCAAATTCTCATTCTCATTTATGATGCATTTTTTTTAATTTCGATTCTCTTGAACACTAAGCATTCCATTTTTACATTTTACTGCTTGCTTTAGTTTAAATAAAATAAATAATGATTTTGGGTTATAGGATTTTGGTTAGTTTGAGTTCTTCATGTTTTTAATGTTAATTAAAATAAGAAGTCAGCCAGTTTGGAGAATTGATAACTTTCAAGGTAAGATCACAAGAAATTATCCAATGGTAAGATTCATGTACCCACTTTCATTAAATTTCCATTTCATTACTTTAGTCTCAGTTTTGTTTTTCTGATATATAAATCTGTTTTGCAGCTCTTCGTAAAAAGCAAACAATTCTCTGCTGGATCATATTTTCAAAGTCTTATACCTTTCTCCTAGCTTTATTTCAATAATTAGCGATAATCCTCGTTGAAACAGCTACACCAAGAAGTTTTTGAACCTTTAGTTTGTTTCTTTAAGCATTCCTTTTATTAGAAAATGATCAAGATGATGCTTTGAAATAAGAATATTGATATGAGACAGAAAGTTTTCATTGTGGCTGAATTTTATCGTCACTGCTATCCAAAAAGCTTAAAACACTTACAGCCCTGCAAGGTATGATTTTTCTAAATCTCGACATAAGAAGGAATGATTACACGATTACTTTCTTTTTCTTCATATTGTTGAGGACATTGGTATAAACATTCTTGTTCGAGTTTATCTTTTGAAACTTGGATTTTCCTTTCCACTTTTAAATTTTCTTCATTTTTGTTTTGTTTGTTGATTACTTTTCTCACTTTAGCATAAGAATTCTTTTCTTTTGGTTTTGAATTTTGATTTTGGTGACTTTGCCATGATTTATATGGAAGGCCTATTTGTTACCTAATAATGGTCAACATACATGGAGAAAAATTGTTAATAATCACCTATTACCTTTTTCTTAAATCTCTTAATGAAGTTCGATTTTCTTATTATAAAGGTAAACATACTTAAGGAAGAGATTACCAATCAAGAGAAGTTGGCAAAGTATCATAAAAACTGGAAAATTTTCTTTTTCATCGAAATTGTAATCATTTTGAGATTTCAATATTTTATTAAGATCTTTCAAAATTCTATTATCAGTCAAGAAAAGTTATTCTCAACCAAATAAAGACACTTTATAGCAAAGAAGTTTTAACTCTGAAATTGTCATTCTTAACTCTTAAGGAGTCAATGATTCTCCTTGTTCCCAAAAGTCTTATTTTTGTAGACTCTGATTCAGAAAAATATTTAAACTTCAAAGATAAGAGGTCTCATCATGAGCCTGCTTACCATGATCATAGGGGAAAAATAGGCTGACATTACCAACACTATTAAACAAACCAGGGTAATGGTTTATGATTGCAAACAATTATAAGACAAGGAGTCCAATCACGAGCCAGCTTGTTCAGTCCAATTATAACCAGTGAATGGTATTGTCAACTATCTAGCCACCAAACCAGGATAATGGCTTTTAAGATTTATAACAAAAATTAAACAAATAATACATATATAAATGGTCTCTAGGTCAATAATTCTTAAAGAGATGGGATTCTGAACCATTGATGCTTAAAAGGTAACCCTGTCGAGACTATAGATGTTTGCTAGCAGCAGTGGCTCTACCTATGGCAAATGAGTATATTTTAAATGTTAAGCTGTAAAGTAACCCTTTCTTTATCTCTACAACTAACTAAGGACTGATATAGAGTTTTGAAATATTTTAATTTATGAGAAATTTTAAGAAAATTTACAGTTAGATGATTCTGGCTTTTATTCAGATTAATGAACCTAGTCGAACATTTCAAACATGATCTTGTCTTCTTTAATTATTTTTACCTTAATTTTAGGAAAATCTAATTCATATCAAACATAGATAACTGGTTCTTCTCCCGTGTGTTGCCATTGTTGTGGTAAAAACACAAGCCCCCGTTATTGATGTGTTCACTTCAAATAATGGGGACCCTTTCTATCATTTTTTTGGTTAAGCACCTTTTTGAGTTTTTATCTAATTGATTGCCCTACGCTTCTGTTAATTTTTCATTTTCTTTGGATTCTTGTTTTCATTTATTTGTTAAGATCGATTTTTTATAAGCTTCCCATTGACACTTGTTTCACCTCATTTGGTCAACTGGTTTGAAAATGGTACTCCTTTGAAGTCTTGTCATTTATCTGGCCTCGGTTAAAAATACATAAAATGTACAATACTGCATTTATTGTAAATATTAACCTCTAGTTAGTTTTTACTAACATTTTTCATTTTTTTTACTTATACAGCCAAATCATGAATTATTGGGATTTTAGTAATTTACTCCAATTTCTCAAATTGATTACTAATCTCAAAAACCCAAAATTTCAAAGTGGCTGTAGTTTAATTTTCATTTTTATTAAAGTGGTTGTAGTTTAAAAAAAACTAAAATTCATCAAATAAAACTAAAATTAAAGTCGATATTTAGTATTAAGTTTTAAATTAATTAAATTAATTATAATATAATCAATTAATTAAATAATAATTAATATATGAAAAAAATAATAAAAAGAAAACTTTAATGGATCGGAGCTTTGGATGGTATCGGGAGGGTTTTTAATCGGCACATAACTTTATAAATCTCTGTACACTTCCATTCCCTGCGATCCTCGACACTCCATACCCCGATTTCGCGATAAAGCATAAGTCCAACAGAGCATTTGTTTTACATAAACTTGGTTTACTTAATGCCTTCAAATTCACTCATACGGCGTAATGAAATAATATATGTGAGGTTGGGTGTGTGGTGTGTGTATATTAATTATAGTATAAATATATAAATATATATATTATTATATTTTATGTAAGGTATGTATATTAATAATTAATTAATGATATGTATATTAATGAATTTTAATAAATTTAAAATATTATTATATTAAATTAATCGTTATAAAAATACTTAATGATTATTTTAGTTAGATAAATAATAATATTTATTTTATTAATAGTTTGTCATAATTAACAATTAAATTAGAATTAATTATTAGATAATTAGAATGCTAATTTAGAATTTAATTTTTAACTAGAATTTTGATTTTAGCCTAGCAACATAATTTCTAGATTTATGCCAGATTTGACTCATCAACTTTGGAGGCCCATAGATTGAGTTTTACTTCGCCAAATGAGGCCCAGGACAGCTCATTGGAAAGATAAAATCAAGGAGTATATTTCCGAGGAGGTTTCACTAATAGATTTGGTCATTTATGGGGTCAAAAATTAGGTAGAAGATCAAGCTACGAATTTCTAAAGCAAAATCAATTTTCTGAGTTTTATTTTCTGCATTTTCATTTGTCCAAGCCTCTTCTCAATGCAGATCCATTCGTCAATAATATCTTTGGCCAATCAAACCATCCCACGCATTAATAGAAAGCTTACATTTTATTTTCAATTATTTATTTAATTAAATTTGATTGGATTTATTTTAATTGCCAGAAATGATATTTTGATTTTATTGTTGCATCTTAATTCATTTTGATTTCTTTTTGCAGGAAAACAATAAAAGAAATATAGAGAAAATGATCTCAATCAATAAGAATGCTCCAGCAATTGAAGATTAGAATTTTTGAGCAAATAAAATTAGATTTGACCGACTTGCCTTCAACAAGCTTTCTTCTCAATAATTCCTTTGCAAATAGTATAAATAATAAATTCCAGAATGTAATAAGGGGCTGCTATTTTTTGCAATTTTAGACTTATAAAAGCACTACTGTAATAGGAATTTAGAGTTGTAGGAGGGAGGAGAGAAAGTTTCAGATCTGGGGATTATTGAGGATTTTTGCTTTGTATCTTGAATCATGTATGAGGGGTAGAGTTTGCACTATTGTGGCTCTAGTTTTGAAGGCTGAAATTCAAGCAAGGTAAATGACTGTTGGAGACCAAAGTTAGAGAAATGGATACAATAAATTGGTATTTCTAATACTACTGTTTCATATATTAGTTTCATTTTTATGGTAACAAGAATGTCTCATTTTATTCATGTTTGTGCACTCTTGTCAATATGGGTAATTTGTCTCAATGTTGTTATTATGTATCTCTGTTCTTATGGATTAAATTCTGATTTCTAAGTAACTACTTGCTCAGAAATCTATCTTATAAAACTGATTTATTAAATAGTAATATGTTATGAACTATTTTTGCATATTATTGTTTAATTATTGGATTTATTGATTTGATAATCAATATCATTTTTGTGAAATACTTCTTGGAATGTTGTTGGTTTATTATTTCAGTTAAATGGTCCCAATAGGATTTGTTTTGATATCCATAATATCAGTTAATTGAACTATTTCATTAACTTGATGTTCATTATAAGCAAGACATGTTTAAATCCCAATATTTTAATTATCTTGCTCTTAGTTGGGTTAGATCTATATCTGCCTAATTAAGATAGGATTTAGATTAGTTTCTTTTGCTTGCATTATAGAATAATCTTGCATTTAGATTAAGTTCTACATTCTTTTAAGTCCTCTTTCCAAAAAGGCAAAACTTTAGTTATGGCTTGGCTGAACCCAAATCAACTTAAGGGTCATTCTCTTGCCTAATCAACAAGAAGAAGTGATCTGATATCCCTGTCTATTGGTAGTTAAAGATACATCATAAACCAATAGTGATAGGGAGAAGGTAACTGGACCTAGTTAAACTAGTCGGAGCCACCACACCAAATAGAAAAGGAGTTGTTTTAAGGTCCGGACTAGGTGGTTATTCCCCATTGTTGTTGCAGTGATTTTCGAGGCATCAAAAAGTAGATAAACATCTTAACTTACCTATGTTGTAGAAATCCAAGAAACCAACCTCCAGTCTATGAAGGTATTTCCTAATTCTCACCCACATTCCCCAAAAAGATATTGAAGAAGAGAAAGAAGACCTCACTCCTCAATCTAGAAAATGTCCCTATCTTAAAAGGTTTATCCCTAGTAAAACACACACCCTAGAAGAAGCTAAGATTTTGGGACAACGAAAAACTTTGTGTCAATATTACATTCTTGCAAGTTGTCATGGATTTTCCTATATAAAAAAAATTCATCAAAGAGGAGTGTATTATGAGGCTATGAATGATAAGGAAATATGCCCCTAACATCGATGTTACATGGAAACTCCTTGATCTCACGCTTGGGAAGGTCATCATCCCAAAGTATTTGGACATTGACAGTCTGATATTAGATGTGAAAATTAACAACATTGTAGTCGCCGAAACCCTCATTGACATAGGGGCTACAATAAGTTTCATGACCAAGGAGATTATTCTTAATCTTAATCTCCAAGAATCCCTATCGAAAATAGAATGTGATACAACTTGTTGATAGACCCATAGTATCACCTGAGGGAATCATTGAATATGTCATGGTTTCCATTGATTCCAAGGAGTACCCTACTGATTTCATTTCTCTTCAGCCAGAAACCAAGTTTAATGAATGTCCTCTTATTCTAGGAAGGCCTTGGTTGCCCATTGTTGATGCCTGCATCAATTGTATAGTTGAAAACACAACAAACACAAATGGGAAGTTAAGAAAAAAACTTACACTATATCTTCCCTCTCAACCCCTTATTGAGCATCACTTTCCTTTGTAGGTAGAATAGGAAGAAGAAGAATAAATTTATCCGTCATCACCATAACCCATCTGTACAATAGAATCCATTATCGATAGTAGGGAATTGGATGTGTAAAAGTTGATTAACAAAATTGTGGAAAATAAATATCCTGCTGTCATTGATATTGATGGTATAAAAGAAAAAAATCCAGGAAAACCTGCCTACTCTCAAGACAAATCATGGAAATAATTAATCACTTATGTTTCTAACCAATGTAATGTAAAAACATATAAACTAGTCCCTCTAAAACTCTAGAAATCAACCCCTTTATTTTAGTTGATCAAGAATAAAAAATGCCCCTTGTCTTGAGGTAGAATATTGATGAATTTGCATGGGATTACAAAGAGATGAAGGGATTTCACCCCTGCATATGCACTCATCATATATAGGTTAAGGAAGAAAATGGACCTATTCACCAACCTTAGAGAAGAATGAACCCTGCACTAAAAGACATTGTAAAAGAGAAATTAGAGAAAGTATTAGATGCAAGTTTTATCTATCTAATTTTAGGTAGTGAGTCGGTCTCTCTCTTTGTAATTGTCCCTAAGAATAATGGAAAATGGGTCTACATTGATTACAAAGAACCTAATAAATCAACTAAGAAATGTCATTTTCTCTTGCCTTTTATTGACAAAGTGTTATATGTTCTTGTAGGGAAGATTTATTTTTCATTTCTAGATGGATTCAATGGGTATAATGGGATCTAAATTAGTCTTGAAGACCAAGATAATACAACTTTCACCTACCAATGAGGTACCTTTTTCAATATGGTCCTTCCATTTTCGCTATGCAATTCCCCCACCACTTTCCAAAGGGTAGTATTGAGCATTTTCAATGACCTTTAATGTGACTTAGTAGAGATTTACATGGATCATTTCACAGCTTATGGAGGTTCCTTCTGAGAAGTTGTCTCCAACCTATGAAAGGTTTTGCAAAGATGCATAGATATGAATTTCTCCTTGACCCCTAAAAATTTCCATTTTCTAATGACTGAAGGAATTATCTTAGGGCACTTCCTCTCTAAAGATGAAATTTTGGTTGATCACAACAAAATAGTCATAATTACAAGGGCTCTTGTTCCTATTGAAGCCTAAAATATCACTGCAACAACATGGGGGAAAACCACCCGGTCGGGGACTTGAATATTATCCCTTATCCATTTGGATTAGTGGCTCCAAATGGATATAATGGGATTGGCTTCCAGACAAAAATGTGATAGGATAGGTAAGGTGTTGATAGATGGGGTGGTTTTCAACTGAAATACATGTATATTTAACTTATATATTTATTACAAGGGATTTTACTTATACTTATGCAATCTATAGTGATTATGTTTAGTGTGTGACAATGAAGATTGATCAAACACCAAAAGAAATGAAAATCCTTTGAAATAATTATTTTGATTATATAGTTAATCAAAATAATTGATAAACATATATCCCATCAAATATCATTCAAAGACTTTCTCATCTATGTATTAAAGATATTAATCCTAGTATGTTCCAAAGTGAATGAATACGTAACCATATGAAAAGAGATACATATGACCGACAATATAAAGAGAAATGACCATCAATTCATAAGAAAGTAAATAGAAATGATAGAAATACCTGATGCATATAACTCTGCTGATGAAGTAAATATCTCTAGTCCAGTCTTTTCCATTAAGATGGTTTCCAAAAGTACAAAACTACAAGCTTCCAAAAGCCTTCTTCACAAAAATTCAAGACTCTCATCTAATTATTCTACTAAGATAAACTTTTGTACATAAGTGCAAGCTTTTAAATTGTTTCTTTATAAAAGTCAGACCCCCTCTCCAAATACATGAAAGAGTTTATATAATAAAAATAAAGTACAAAAATAGATATTACATGAAATTTCTGAGGAGGTATAAACAAATTTCCTTAAAATAAGTGACATAAATACAGAAATAGAAATTGTTGCAATGATGAGCTCCAACATGTAATGGTGTCTACTTTCTCATTTTTTATTTGAGCTCATAGATATCCATGATCGAATTGACTTCAGGAGGCTGGCATGTCCTCATGCACAATTATCTTATATACACTGCATCTAAAAACGTAGGAAGCATGTGGGTAGATGAGTTAGCAAGGTAGTGTAGAATTAGCCACTGACTGTGTAGCCTCACCAGATATCTCCAATATACTTCCCAGTCATGTTTTTTTAGCTGTTTAATTGCCTCTTCTCTTACTATGGAAGTTTCTTGCCATTGTATTTCTAAGGCTCTGATATTGGGGAGACTCCCAGGTGGGAATTCATGTATCAAATTAGCATTGTGCAAATTATCATTGATTGTTTAAATTATACTATTTGTAGCTTTAGTCACTCTTGAAACTTCTATTTATGTCTGCTTTAGCTAAATATCCCAATCGGTGAAAAGGATTTCTTTATGCGATTCTTCTATCTTGGGAAGATCTCCTGCTCTGCCCTCTCGAGTATCCTACCATACTATGTATCCTAAAATATTATTATCAATCTCATTAAAAGTGATCCTTACATTGCATGCTTGATTCATTAGTGAATCACTTGCCTTGCACATTGGATTGATGACAGATAGCTTCTGACATAATGCCGCTTTTTGCATTGATAATAAAGAATTGAGTTCTAATGATTCCTTTATAAAATCCTCAACCTTAAGATTATCTTTCAATTGATCCATAGGAAATTGCAGCTATTGTATTTGAATACCTTTGGCACTTATTTCAGCTTCATATTGGAGTTTCAGTTGGTTAAATCTCTATCGTAATTGGGCCATTTGTGCCTTCATTTAATGGTCAACACTCTGTCTCTCTTCTACGAACTGTTGTTCTAGCTGCCATATTTTTTTTTTATCCCTCATTAATTGTTTGACTTCCATGACTTTGTCAATAGGATCAGATGCATAAGTACCTACAAACTGTGATAGTTTTTTCAAATTTTCTGAAGGATCCATGTGTGTATCTTTCCATAGTACATCGATGGGTTTGTTATCAGGAATTATTGTTGATTATTGTTCTATTGTCCTCCTTTTCCTTTGTCTTTTTACTACAACCTGATGCTTTGGACTGTAAAAGACATCAAGAGGAGGAATTTCCTCTACTCTGAAAATAATTTCAGTTGAAGGGAAGGCTCAGATGATCTCAACTTCTTCTATGGTGACAAATTTGTCAGTAGCCCTTCTAGTGAGTGAGCTCTGTCCACTATTTTGGGGTTTGTTGATTGTTGCTTCCATTTCAACATCTTTTGCCCCTTGTTGTCCTCTTAGTTATTGGTCAAATTGTTTCCATGCCTCATCCAATTTATTTTTTAGAGGGGATTCATCTATATGCACTTTAGTGGAAACATATTCCACTTCTTTCTCCTTTGATACATTTTCAAATTACTTCTCCGTGTTGTTTTATAGACTCTTCTCTGGGCTCTTGTGTGACTTATGCTTTGAATTATGTTATAAACTTTGTGTCGATTTCTACTTTGATGTTTGTTCATAAATGTGGTATGATTTCTTCTCTGAATTATTCTTGGAACTATGTTTCGAGCTATTTTCTGAGTTTTGACTTGAGCTATGTTCCTTTTGGACATTAGGCTGAGGGATCTCTAACAAATCCAAAGTGAACTTTTTGTACCCTCTTCCTCCTATACTCGTGGAATTGAGCTAGCATTTGTGGATCCAGTCTCAAAGTAGCGAAATGTTGCACTTATCAAAACAACTTGGAAGACTTAAATAGGTCATCAAAATCATCATCCTCATCAATGAATTGTCTAATCTTCAATTGAGAAGTGAAGTTCTATGCAATCTTATTAGGGTCAAATTGCCTGCCACGAATGGTGGCAAGTTTTAGACATGTAATGTGATCGATTTCAAGTGCAACATGCTTCAGATTGTGTAATGCATAAACACCGTATTGGAGGGTAAAGGAATGCCAAAGAGACATTTTAGATTCTTTTAGGGTCATGGTTACCCCATTCCCTAGAGTTTGGTAAGTAATTTCTCTAGCAAGCAGTTTATCTAGTACATATCATGGGAGAACATGGGGATGTTTTATTCTTCTAATGACTCGGACATAAGTAAATAGCTCTTCACCAAACCACCTTCCTATTGGTATAGAATTAATTTTGGCCTCATTAGATAATCCTGGGCCCCTCTTGTCAAAAACAACTTGGTGGATGGGTAGCATAACTTCTTGGAATATTTTGTAGAAATGGGTATGGAAATTGGATTCCCACATGATTTTTTGATATATATGAATGGGGGTAGGATCTTGAATAATCAATTTCCACTCCATAGGTGGGAAGTTAGTAGTGAAATAGACTTCATTCATAATTTAGGCACTCATAAAAAATGGTGGGACTATTCTAGAGGTGACATTTTGGTGTTGTCTAAATTCCCAAATTTGGAGTGAAATGTTATTAGATAATATAGTGACCCAATCCATTATAAAATAATTTACTACTACATCAATTAAGGGAACCAACTCAATGGAGAACTTGGATGTATCAGCATATCCAAACAATCTACACATCATAGTTGTGATATAAGAGTAGGGAGTAGTGAGAGATGATATAGAACACATACCTGATTTCTCTTATTTGTGCTTGTTTCAATTCAACCTCCATTGCTTAATTTGATCTAATGGTTCCTCATTCTCAGCTGAAAAATGCTCGAGGAAGGATTTATCATACACCTTTTGTGGGTCTGGTATATCATACATTCTCTTCAAGTCTTCTGTTGTGAAGGACCCGATAATCGTTTTCCTTGATGTTTGGAATGCTCAGTCGACAACATTAATATTATCAATTGTTGACATCTAATCATAGGGATTGCGTGAAAAACTGTAATTAGTGTAAATAACTAATAGAGAAGATGGATGGAGAGTCATTGGGAGATGAACTCAATAGTCACTCCCTCTTGTATATAATAATGAACAACCTGAATGAATAATATGATTTGATTTGAGGAGTTACTTCTTGGCCAAACATGGTATCAGAGCCAGCACCATTTTTCGTTTCCCTCTCTATTTTGTAACTCCCATGGTATCTTCCCATTCTGCTTATTCTTCCTATTCTACCTCCATTCTGCTTTTTTTTGTAGACTGAGAAATCACTACTTGTGTCGAATGTTGTTTGTAGAGTCATTATAAGAAAATGGAGTCGTGGAGGGATGACTATGGAGGTGCATAAGAAAGGAGTTACCACTATATCGTAGGTAGCATCCTACTCCAATTCCTGCAATTTATTTGTGAATATACCATACACACATACATTGCTCCCATACCTGGTTGTTGAGCATTGAAGGACTATTCTCAATGCATTTGGAGGATTTTGTTTTGTGTCGTTGAAAGTTTGTGCTCCGAGTGCATTGGTGTTGTTGTTATTAGTGTTGAAAAAAAACTTCATTGATTAACAGTGTGTTGTATACTCCATTTGAAAACTGGTCATTAGTGTATGGCGAGTTTATTGGCATTAGTTGATGGTATTTACTTATTGTATGTGATTGGTGTTGAACATTCTGTAATAAAAACCACTCCACTTCTTGAAGCATACCACGAAACCCAGTAATACCACTCCACTGTGTCGTTGTGTTGCTATGTGTGATACCACACTGCTTGGTCGTGTATGTATCTAACATAATAGAGAGACTCCCCATTGACAACAGAGTTAAATACTCAAGAAATTGCATCATACTATTGCTTGGTTTGTAATACTGCTCCCATTCATATAATACATTTGCCCATTACGCTATCATTTTCCCCTATACATACTGTCATAAAGTACCTCCTAGCGCCACCGTTTAAGTGATACACTACCCCCCATCTGCATGATGGACTATTGAACACTATACAATACCACAAGCCTGACATAAGCCTAAATCCATCATTGCAAACCTCCCTGAAAACTACCCTTTGTGGACCTATAATACCACAGTGTTAACGCTAACATACCTGGCTGGTATACTACTGCCATAAATATCATATGATATTTTTTTTTGCATTCCAACCACCAAAACTGCATATTTTTCTAGCATAAGTATATTTTTTTACTCTACGTAGTTTTTTTAAAATGCATTCATTGATATCTATTGTGGGAGTGGTTGTCACCGGCAAGGAGAATTATCTAGAATGGTCATGCAAAATCAAACACACCATCACTTTTAATGAGATGTGGAAAGGAGTGTGTGTTGGAAACGAAGACAAAGGGCTAGAACAACCTACTTTAGACAAGGAATTTTCCATTTGGGAAAATATGAACAACAAGGCCTATGCATTGATTGCAACATCAGTAAATGAAGATTTGAGTCACCATATGTTGCCATTTTCAAATTCTTTCGAAGCCTTACAAAAACTAAAAGAACTCTATGACTCACACTGTACACTTGAAGTTGTTCAACTCATGATTAATCTCTTCACCCTTGAATAAGAAAGTAATGATCCTATTTTTGTTGCATCAGAAGTAAAATCTATAATGTATGATATCAAAGTCACTAATGTTGAGCAGGATATTCCTCTGATAGCTTTCCTCAAGGAACTTTATCCCACTTACTCAAATTATCTTGAGTTATTGCAAGCAAATGAAAACCTCAAACATATTACCTTTGACTTCCTTGTGAAAAAATTTGCTAAAAGAGACAAAGATTTTGGGAAGAAGATAGCTCCTAAGTCTTCTAAGGAGGTTGTGTGCCTTGCTAATAGAGAAATGAATCTTGCTCAAGATTCTTCGAGAGGAATAAGTGGTCGAAGAGGAAGAGGAAATTTTATAGGTGGGGGGTGCAGACACTCTCAAGGATAAAAGTCAGATTTATACTGCATATGCTGCAAATATATGGATCACATGATGCATCAACATGCAAGTTTCCTTCAAACAAAATTAAGAAAGAAATAAACCAACCCAAAGGTAAAACTATTGACAAAGATAAAGGTAAATCACGTGAATCTTCTCACTATGTTATGGCACATTGTAATATTGGAGTAAATAGGCTTATTTAATGCATGACTTTCTTCTTGGAAAAATGATTGGTTGCTTGATTCAGGAGAAACTTGCCACATGACTTTCAGAAGAGATTTTTTTGAAGAATTTACTAAAAATGTTGATGGAGCAGTATACTTTGTAGACAAATCAAAACTCAAGCCATCAGGGCTTGGCACAATCAGGCTTAAATTGCCTGGTCTTCCAAAATTTCTTCAACATCATGTTCTATATCTCCCATAGCTTAGGAGAAACTTGCTATATTTGGTCCACATCCGCTAGCAAGGACACTCCATTCATATGTCTGATGGCAAGCTTGAGGTGGGAAAAGCATCAGACCACTCACTTGTCATGATGAGGATAGAAGAAGAAAGGCTTCTCAGGCTGCAAGGTACCTCTGCTCGTGCACAAAACCTCTCATACAATTCCGATTATGAAGAACATACATTTCCATCAAGTTTATTACGACATGCTAGATTTGGACACTTGAACTAGGACAACCTCCACTTGTTGAAGAAAAATGGTGTTACTAGTTTGCCTACAATTCCTAGGAAACTTAAGCAATGTGATGCTTACATTCTAGGAAAGCATAAAAAACAATCTTTTCATGATTCACATTCCAGAGCACATAGAAAACTTGAACTCATTCATTCAGATTTATGTGGTCCAATGTTTGTTCCTTCTGCAAATGGAAATAAATATATGATGACATTTATTGATGACTACACTATAATGTGTTGGGTTTATTTATTGAAGAACATATCTCATGCTTTTGAAACATTAAAGAACTTTCATATATGGATTAAAAATGATGCACAATCTCATATCGGCTCTATTTGCATTAATAATGGAAAGGATTACACTTCAAATGAATTTGAAAACTATCTTTGCCAACATGGGATCAAACATCAAAAATTGTGCCTTATAATGCCAAATAGAATGGAGTAGCTAAAAGAATGAATAGGACAATCTTAAATATGGTACCCTCCATGATGTTTTTCAAAAATGTAAAATTGATGTTTTGGGCTGATGCAGTTCTATGTGTTGTATATGTAAAGAATAGATGTCCATCTAATTCTATTAGAAATAAGACTCCTTATGAAATGTGCTATGGGCACATTCATTCAGTAAAGCATCTCAGGGTCTTTGGTTCCACATGTTATGCCTTGATACCATAGGTACATAGAAACAAACTTGGTGCAAGAAGTCGTAAGTGTATCTTCCTGGGGTGTTGAAACACCTCCAAAGCATACGGTCTCTATGATGAATTCAATTAAACGTTTGTTGTATCTAGAGATGTAATCTTTCCCAAATCATCCAAAACTGATAGTGTTGTTGAGTGGCAATTTGATCACTTGGATAGATTCACAAATGCCAAATCATTTCAAGAATTTGATAATCAGATTCCACATCCTGAAGGAGGGATTCCTATACTACATCAGCGTGTGGAATCTTCTACTGAAGCACTCTCTCCCCCGCATGAAACTCCAACAGTGGATGATACTTTGAGTGATGTGATTAACAAAATTGGGAGACTCAATCTTGATTTTGTCCCAACTCAATCAACAGAGGTGCCTGGACCATCTAAGAAAGGTCCCCCAAAGTGGCTAACAAATATACTTGAAAGTGTTCATCCTGATGAGGTTGAAAAGACAGGAACTAGAAATTCAAACCAACAAAATGGAGGTGATGTAGATGATTCTGATTCACCTGTTGATATGGATGTTTCTTATGATTGTGAATTGAATTTGTCTACATATTTTGAACCAAATTCCTTCAAAGAAGCGTCTTCTCATGATGAATGAAAAGAAGAAATGGAAAGGAGTATGATGCCTTAATAAAAACTCACACTTGGAAGTTGGTTGATCCTCCATTGGGAACCAAATCAATTGGTTACAAGTGGGTTTACAAGAACAAGTATAAAGCTGATGCCACACTTGACAAGCACAAAGCCAGGCTTGTGGCAAAAGGTTTTGCATAGAAGGAAGGTTTCGATTATGAGGATAATTTTTCCCCCACAACAAAATGGGCTACCATCTGGACACTCATTTCCCTAGCAGCTCTGAACGGTAGCAGCTCTGAACGGTTTGGAAGTCCATCAAATGGATGTAAACATTGCTTTTATGAATGCAGATCTAGAAGAGAATGTTTTTATGTCCCAACCTAAAGGATTTGTTGTGAAAGGACATGAACATAAAGTATGCAAACTTGTGAAATCCTTGTATGGCCTCAAACAAGCACTGCGAGCTTGGTATGAAAAACTAACTAAGCATCTTCTGTAACTCAATTTCAAACATTATGATCTTCATGATGCAAATTTGTTTGTCAACAAGGTTAGAAAAACAATTGTATATCTTGTGGTATATGTAGATGATTTTTTGATGACAGGAAACAACGAGAGCTACATTGCATCCATAAAGAAGGAATTGAGGAAAGGTTTTGAAATGACTTATTTTCTCTATGTTGATTACTATCTTGGTATTGAAGTAACTCAACATCCGAAGTCCATATTACTTTGTCAAAAGAAGTACATTCGAGATCTGTTGAATAGGTTTGGCATGAATGAATGAAATCCTCTCACTACTCTAATGGAACAAAACCTAAAGCTCACATCCATTGAAGGAAAATAATTTGAGAATGCAACAAAGTATAGACAACTTGTAGGAAGTCTCAACTACCTAACTACTACCAAACCAGACATTTCGTTTGCTGTTGACATCCTCTCCAATTTTATATACAAAATCCTTGTAACGGACATTGGTCTGCTGCAAAAAGAGTTCTAAGGTACTTGAAGGGAAATCAAGACTTTCGAATCAAGTATACATAGGTGGGTGACTTCAGCTTAATTCGATACTCTGATTCAGACTTTGAGGGAGACAAAGAAACTGGGGTATCTACTTCAGGTTATGCTATGAGTCTTGGATTAGGATCTGTCTCTTGGAGATCACGCAAATAATCAGTTCCAGCAGATTCCACAACAGTGGTAGAATATGTGGCGGCAGCTGAGGCAACAAAAGAAATCATGTGGCTCAGGAAAATTCTTGAATATTTGTAGGTAAAACAAATACGATCGACTCCACTCATGATTGACAATACCTCGGCAATAAAGTTGGCCAAGAACCAAAAGTTCCATGATTGAATGAAGCACATAAATACTAAATATCGTCTGATTCGACATCATGTTGAGGCCAAAACAATCCATCTCCGCCATTGTTCCACTAATGAGCAAATTGCAGACATCTTCACTAAAGAACTTGGAAAATAAAAGCTTGAAATATTCAAAACGATGCTTGGACTCACCAACATCCCTTCAGATTAAGGGGGGGAATGTTGACACCTAATCATAGGGATTGGGTGAACAACTGTAATTAATGTAAATAAATAATAGAGAAGATGGAGAGTCATCAGAATATGAACTGAACAATCACTCCCTCTTGTATATAATAATGAACAACCTGAATGAATAATATTATTTGATTTGAGGAGTTACCTCCTGGCTTGACATCAATTACCCATTTTACCAGATTAGTGTAAGGTAAAATATTGGGCCTAGAAGTAATTTTGTGATGGAAAGAACTTGTAGCTTCAAAGTGGGGTGCTTCAGAAGAGGTAGTAGCCTCTACTATTGATTCTCTTTGAATTATCCTTGGACCCTCGCTATGCAAAAAATGGTACACGATTTCCCATGAGGAAGTAATGTTGTCGATAGTGTATGTCATGTCTGAGAATAGTGGCGGAATTTATTTTACATCAGATGTAGAATATTGTGTTGCTTATGTGCGTTTCTTTCCTTTCTTTGACTTAGTCATCCTGTTACACAATTCTTTCTCAGGCAAAACCTACAAATTGAGAATTTAGAGGCATGAAGAGAAATATGTGTTAAATGCAGAAGTATACAAATGCAGAAGGCATTGAAATGATGGGAAATGAATTTTAAATGCAAATAAATATAAATAGGCCATCAAATTGCCTTGGCTTTGAAATCATAAATACTGTTAGAATCCTTTAATAATTGAAATCATGGCTTTCGGTGGTTATTTATTATCCATTAATATATCAAATCAGAATAAACTTTTCAAATGGTAAATAAATCTTATTTTCAAATACTCCACTGATATGTGATAGCAATATCATTGTATCAGTTTATTAAGTATGAGAGATGTATGATTGTGATAGTATTAATATCAAAATAACACAATAGAGGTTTTAGGAGTAGCGGAGAATGGATATCATCAATATCTTTGATCAATTTCAAGATTGCGAGAAGCAACGTGGCATTGTAGTGGGACCATGGGTTTATTATTAAGCATGACTTTTGTTTTTATCTTTATCATTTTCCTTAGGAGCGCTCTTTAAGAAAATCTTTATCGTAATTAGGGGAATTGGGAATGATACAAGTGGGGAGCATACTAATACTCTTGTGATTTATCCAGACATGATGTTTTTAGAGAGTGTGTTTTATTGTTTTGTTGGGTCTGGTAGCTTGTCGCATTTTGCAATAAGGATGTTCCACGAGCTTATGATATATCACTTTTGTTAAAAGATTGAAATGCAGGGAATTTACTTTGTGAAGGACTTTCATCAATACTTAAGCTTTTTAAGGAATAGAGATGTTTCAGTTCTCAGGGGTTATCTTTTATCACAATCACAAGTTTCAAAAGGCTAAATAAAACTTTTTTTCTTTGAAACTTTGCAACTTGCGATATTGTCAGGTTTTATTTAAGGTAAGCCTTATTCAAGTCTTTGAAGATTTAATGAGGATTGGTTTATTAAAAATAAAATTTGTTCTTAACAAAAACCCTAAACTAAACTATATTCTTATGTTTTTATAAATTTTTAAGGGTCCCCATTTATTTATATAATAATCTCCTAAGTCATTTATGTAAACTAAATGGAGGGGTTGTTGCACAACTCAACAATTGGTGAATCACTGGAAGAACCAATTATCTATGATAATGGTGAAATTTCTAAAACTTTTCTAAGTAAAAATAATCTAGGACAGGAAAGATAATTTTGAAATATTTAGATAAGTAACATTACTCTGAACATAAAAACTCACTTAATTATAATTATTTTAATATCCTCTTAAAAATGAAAATAAAATTTGTCTAGATTAGTCAATAATTAGTGGTAAAGATAAAGAAGGTGACTTTCTTACAACTTAATGTTTATAATATACTCATTTGTCATAGGTAGAGCCACTGCTACTAGCAAGAGTTCATAGCCTCGACAGGATTATCTTTTAACCATCAATTATTTAGAATCCCGTCCATATAAGAGTGCAGTGTTTAGAGATAATTTCAAAAGTATATATATATTTCATTTTTCTTTTTTATTTATTTACTTTTCTTTTAACAAAATTTTATTACCTTAAAGCCATTGTTCTAGTTTGATGACCGTAAAGTGACAATGCCATTCACTAGTTGTAATTCAACCGAACAAGTTGGCTCATGATGAGACCCCTTGTCTTAAGATTAAAATAATCATAAGCCATTACCTTGGGTTGGTATTCATTGTTGGTAATGTCAGTTTATTATTTCTGTATGAACATGGTAAGCAGGCTCATGAACATACCCCTTATATTTTACAGTTGATATATTTTTGAATTACACTCTAAAAATAGTGAATTTAATGGATGGAGAGAATCGTTGACTCCTTAAGAGTTTTCGATGAAAATTTTAGAGTTGGAGATGTTTAGCTGTAAATAGTCTTTACTTTTTTAAAGATAAACTGTATTGACTGATAATAGAATAAAAGGATTTTATAAAATTGAGGTTTTCAAAGAACTTACAACTTCAATGGAAAAGAAAATTTTAGAGTTTTATGATACTTAGCTATTTTTCAAATGGTGTGACCATTTCCTTAAGTATTCCTACTTTCAAGGCGAAATATCAAAAATATTTGAAGATAGTTTATATGCAAAGCCAAAAGTAATGTTATTTAACATTATTTTTCTAAGAAAACTATAAAATAAATGCAATAATGTTACAGTAGAAGATATAATCTTCTACGAAAAGGTTTTTTTTCAAAATAAGCACATTAGCAGGAAGAGAGTTTTTCTTTCCTGATAAATATTTCAATATGAATGTTGATGGCCCTACTTGTTCAGCAATTTGGAATGGTCCAAGCCACATTTTCTGGAATTTATTACGAATTACATTTTCATCATGTGCCTTGTCCCATTTAAGGATGAGGTCTCCAATTTGAAAATATTTTTTGGAAATAGAACTTGCATCAAAGGAATATTTGACTAGCTATTGATGGTGAGTATGTGTAAGTTTGGATTTCTCACTTTCTTCTTCTAATTTAATAATTTGATATTTTCTTCATTCTAAAGAAGAAGAAGGTGTTTCTTCGATAAATTGGACTAGGGCTAATAAGGAAAGGTCTATATTTGAAGGGATGATAACTTCGTTCCCATATACTAGATTTAATGGAGAAGTTCCTTTTGAGGCCTTTAGGGTTATTTGATCTATCCATAGAGAAAATGTCAAAGATTTATGAGAATTCTTTTGGCTCTGACCAATAGTTCTTTTAATAATTGCTATGAGGTTCTTGTTAGTTGATTCTGCTAAATCATTTCCTTGAAGGTAGTAGTTCGCAGAGTACTTAAGTTTGAAACCCCTCTTAAGAGCAAATTCAGTCATATTATTTCTTGAAAGGTAAGATGAATTATCCAACATAAGTGTAGTTGGTAAACCAAATCTAGTAATAATGAATTAATCAATGAATTCATTTATAGAATCAGAATTGGATACCTTTAGTGGAATTGCTTCCACTCACTTAGTAAAATAGGTTGTAGCTATAAGGATACACTTACCTTGCTTTGAGGAATGATGAAAAATCTCACCTATGATATCCAATCCCCATTTCTCAAAAGGATGTTCAATGTTGACCGGTTCTAGAGGTAAGGCATGTTTCCATTGTCTTCTAGCAACAGTTTGACATAATTTGCATTTCCTCACATATTCATGGGTATCTTTGAACAAAGTTGGCCAATAGTACCCAACCTGCAGGATCTTATGTGTAGTAGTGTTTCCTCCAAAATGTACACCAGTTGGTCCATCGTGGACTTCTTGCAAAGCCTTATGTGCTTCATAATTTTCAAGGCATATTAATAATACATAATCATAATTTTCGTTGAATAATACATCATCAATGATTTCATATTTATTTCCTTTTAATCTTAAAGACCTTTTTCTTTTGTGATTGAGTGTAGGGGGAGCATATCCATTTCTCAAATAGAAAATAAGATTGTCATATTGGGACTCTAAATATTTTAGGCTTACCTCTGATATGTGTATAGTACTACCTGAGTCCTCATTTATGGTAGGTTGGAAGCTCCTGTAAGAAATCTGCAAAAACCTTGTCCTTTGACAATTTTGGTTGCTTTAATGTCAATATCATATTCTTGCAGGGTTGTTATCCAATTTTCCGTTTTTTCTCCTAATTACCTTTGCATAAGTAATTGTCTCACTACTAAGAATGGGACTATTATTTTAGTGTTCATTTTTAGGAGAAGATACCTAAAGTGCTTTACAAATTTGAAAAAAACAAAATCTTTCTTTTCCAACTCTAGATAGTTTAGCTCAACACCTTGAAAATTGGAACTAAAGAATGATATGGGTGCTTCAGTTTGTTGATCATTAAGTTTCGTTAAAAGAACAACACAACATGTTTCATATGTGAATGTATACAAGATGAAATGACTAGAAACAATTGGAGTTATTAAAGAGGGAGCATTCATAATGGCTTGTCTGATCAAATCAAAAGCTTCTCTTTCATTATGTCCCCACTTAAAGATTGAATTTTTCTTAATCATGGTTTGTAATGGTAAAACACTTTGAAAAAAGTCAGGGACAAATATTTTAACAAAATTTATCTAACATAGAAAGGACTCCATAGAGTTCCTTTTATGTGGTAAAGAAATTTCAGCAATTTCTTTAACTCTGTATGGATCAATACAAATGCCCTTTTTGGATACAATAAACCCTAGAACCTTACCTTCATCTAGAGAAAAATAATACTTCATTGGATTTAATGAAATTAAATATTTTTTACAATGTTCAAAGATCTTATTTAAGTCATGTAAATGGTTATTTCTCTTGTAGGAATAAACAATTATCTCATCCAAATAAATGACAACAATTTTGTTCATCAAACCTTTGGAGGCTATATCCATAGCTCTTGCTCTTTGGAAGGTTTCCCAAGCGTTAATTAAACCAAAAGGAATTTTCTGGTAGACATAGATTCCCCATTTGGTCCTACGTGTAGTCTTTAATCTGTCATCTTGATGAACTAGGATTTGGTTATATCCTGAAAATCCATCAATAAAGGACATTAGTTCTCAACCAACTATTGATTTTTGTATTTTTTTTATAGTGGTAATGGGAAATTGTCCTTATAACAAGATTTGTTGAGGTTTTTGAAGTCTATATAGATTCAAATGGCACCATTATTCTTCCTAATGTATACTATGTTTGAAACCAATTTTGAATGCATAAAAATAAAGATAATCTTGGCTTTAACAAGTTTATTCAGCTCATACTTGATCCGAATTTCTAAATTCGGATGAATTTTCCTTAATTTTTGTTATCAAGGTCTATCATTGGATATCACGGGAATGGTGTGTTGTATGATGGAGGTATCATATGTTTTGATATCATCATAGTTCTAAGCAAAGATACATTTATACCTTTTCAACAAATGAATAAAGGCTAATCTATCATCAGGTGAGAGACCAAGTCTTAGATTGATTTTTTGAGGTTTGATATCAGCTCCAAGGTTTACTAGTTCAAACTTTAAGGTTGAGCTTTGGAGTTTAGAATTATTATCCTTCTTAAATATGACTTTTAGATCATAAAGATCTTCAAGTTTTACCACATATTTAAGTGATTCTCATTTGACTTCTGTTTTAGCTCTTTATCATGCTCACATTCATCAATTATATGATCATCATATGAATGTCCAAGTGTTAAAAATCTTATTATATCCTTGTCATCATTAAAGACTCAACAATTGGTCACATTATCGAGAATGGATGGTCGAAAAATTAATTCTATAGAAAACCTATCTAGATTGTAATCCTATGATGGTATAAGCTTGGATGTTTTGTTAGTGAGAAAGCCAATGCTTTCATTTTGAAGTCTAGTGATAGGAGAGATGTTGAATGCTAAAAAAATGTGAAGGAAGATCCTAGACTAATGATTGGAAATGTTTTAAATGTCCAGAGAGACAATGAATGGTGTTTCTTACTTTTTTGCTAACTATTTGTAAATCTCCAAAAACTTGAAGATATTTGATATCAAGGCCTATTGCTTTATATAAACCTTGAACCAATACCTCATATTCAGCCGTATTATTTGTGCATTCAAATTCTAACATACATGCTAGCATGGTTTTTTCCTCTTCTGGACTAATTAATATACAAATAGCTCATGCACCATCATTGGATTTAGATCCATCAAAACATCATGTCTAAAATAAAGTTTTAACTAATGGTTTATCTACAAGATTTATACATGTGGAAGAATCTATTTGAGAAAGGTTCTCAATCTGGGAAGTAACAGAGTTATCCATTTTTTTTTACCTTTTTGCATTCAAGTTTCCTAAAAATGACTCAGCAGAGTAATTTCCAGTGATATTGTTGTTAAAAGGTACTGGCGCATTTTCATCTTCAAAATTAGTTATTGTGTGCTTCAAATGATTTTCTCAGTTAATTCTGATTTGATTTGGCTTTCGATTGTAAGGGAGCCAAATGTGAGACCAGTCTATTGCAAATAGTCGTGAAGCTTCTCGGACTAGTATGTACTAAGAATTAAACCATAGAACTTGGGAATATCAACAACTAGTATGTCAATTACTTGAAAAACTTTCAGATTAGAAGAGAGTCTAATGGTGACTGCATTCTATTGTAGCAGCTACAACCACCCTCCAAAATTTTTCCTTAGCTTCTTTTTAGAGCCTCCCTACCAATTTTTCATAGAAACATGTGTTCTCTTGTCAAGTAGACAAGCTTCACTGATTTTCTTGCAAAATGACAGCCTCTCCATCAAATATTGTTGCACCCCCAATAGGTTGTTTCATCAGACTTGGTCCAGCTATAGGCTGAGAATCTCCATCAAGAAATTGTGCAATTCTAGAGGGAAACCAACCTTCCCTCCAAAAATTGTGCAATTTCGTTTGGCAGCCTGCTGGCCTCCAGAATTGCGCAAATTTGCTTGTCACTGTTCACTGCGAAAATTGTGCAATTCCTCCCAGCAAGTCTACTCAACCTAGAAATTATGCAATTCTGGGCAACAGTCAGCTACTCAGTCCAGAAATTACATAATCCCTTTGGGCAGCCAACCTAGAACCCTCCGAGAAATGCGCATATTTTCCTCCCAGCTGAGCAGACTATTACATGTGCAGTTGAGTTGACCGGTTCCCTCTGAGACTAAGAAAAATTGATTTGCATGCATGGATTGCTTCTCCTAAGGCAGCACACAAAGGCATCCCTTGAATTAGGGATCTACTTCTAGCAGCGGGAGGTTGCATGCAAAGATTATTTTAGAAACCTCCCACCGGGTGTTGCTCTTCCTAGATTTGTGGCGTGCACGTCACATCTTCGATTTTATCAAAAATCATGAACCAGACACTGCAAATCCCTTTCCTCTCATTGGCCTTGCATCTCTAACATCCCACATTGCATCTAGGAGTCATGGACACATTTAGATTAGTTGTCTTTGGGTAAGCTCTCTATTCATGACTTGCGCTACATTTCTGTCACTTTTTTTGTTTCGCATTATGTGAGTGTTACCTACTTGATTTTAGTGAGCGCTTGTTGTCGTTTAAATGCACACTAGCTTGTACTAGCACAATTTCAGTTTTTCTTAACATCTCACTAGTGTCACATGCATGAAATTGTTTTCGCATGGATGATCATTGTTGTGGTGACTCGCTTCACACACTTCACACACATGCATGCCTTCGTGTTTCCTGAATCTTGAACTTGTTGTTTCCATGAATGATAATTCACACTTGTTTGCACTCATCTCATCATGCATTCACACTTCTCATGTTTTCAGTCACCCGTCGACTAGACTCAGCCGCCTTGGCCTGGATCGTGTCTTGCTCAGTTACTACTACAAATTTCTGGAAGCGAAGAATCTACCTTCTCTCCTGAAATTGTGCAAGTCTAGCCATGCATTGACCTTGGGCTTGCATTGTGAAATTCTTGGAGGTAGTGTCCTATTGGCCCTAGAAACTACGCAATGTAATTTGATGGTTGCATGTCACTGTTGACTGAAATTTCACATTCACAGTTTCAATCCTCAGCCAAGCAGGATGGACTCTACATTGCGTAGTTCCAATAGTCGTTCAGCCTCATGACAGCCTGGACTATGCCTTGCATAGTTTTGGAAGTCGGTCTCCTAACCTCCCAATGGAAATTGTATGACCTTCATGATCAGTCACACATTTATGTTGCAAGTAAGTTCTCAAGTTCGTTTTCATTTTTGATTGATAGATTTCTTGCCATGAGTGTTACCATGTCTCCTTGTATCTCAGGTGTTCATGTCTGTCTTAGTAGTACAGGTACAATGGTTCCAAGAGATCAGAGTTGAAGACACCATTCATAGTAGACTTGGGGATGCAGTCGATCAAGTGTGTATGAACTTACCTACCCATGAAGACATTAAGTTTTTCATGGACAAGGACATCAAGATATGACAGAAGTAGCATCACAGTAAGAAACACCATGAAAAATAGTTGAAGGCAACATAACGGATGTAACGAATGCAAGAGAAAGGTTGTTGACAACATAGAGGCAGAACAAAGTTGCAAGCCCAAGTAGATCCACTTTTGATGAAAGAAACTTTGGAGACTCAGGCTATGAGGTGATGATGTGACATGAAGATCATGTGAAGGCAAAGAATAGAAGAGAGAAGGAGTTGCATGTGTTAAAGAAGAAACTCAAGGAATAACAAGAGTTGTATAGATGAGATAATGAGTTGTAGTAGGAATAGGTACAACAAGGGGTGTAACATCCACTCACGGATGAAATTATGCCCATACAAGTTATAGATCCATGCTAGCAGCTAGCATGGAGTAGACATGGTGAGTAGTTTTATTGATTACATGCAAGGAGATTAAGTAGTATGCATGTCATTGTGTGCACTCATGTGATCCCACCCATTCAGCACTCTCATTGAGGCAAAGACAAGAAGCAAATTTGACTGGAGTTGAACATGTAGTTGAGAGTTGATGTCATGGCCACCAGCACACACTACAAGATTAGCATGGACACCATGCATTAGTGTGTTTTTGGTTCAACCACACTCAAGAAGACCATGCCCATGCTAGCAGACGAATTGGATTGAGGAGCCATACCAATGCACCCAGATGAAATGGGGGCAACAGTCCGCTTCAGCAAGATGTCACCATGGAGCACATGCACACCATCATGGAGAACCAAGCTTGGCATCAATTCACCACCTTCATCATCAAAGCAGTAAGCATGTCAAAGAGTTGATCTCACCACAAAGAAACGAGTGTCAGTGATGTGTTTCATGGATTGTTCAAGTGAGTTTGTCTCACATGGGCACATGTGCATTGTAATGTAATGTCTTGTGAAGTGGAAGTTCAAGTGTTGACAACTAGATCTAACAGTCATAGAGTAGATGAAGAGTCATGAGAGTAGATGAACTGTGACAAAGGGGACTGTCAAGGGTCACCCCACCCTTTGCTATAAATAGAACCTCATAACTCATTGTAAAGCTTTCAGTCAACCAGGATTCCAATAATACTATCTTGGAGAGAGCTTGGACAGTATTGTAACGAGCCTTGGATTCTCCAATATGCATAGCTAGTATATCCCTTTGGAGGAGCAGGTGATTCTAGCTATAAAGTTCCACTGTTTGAACTAGTGGTTAGACATGGATGTATTGTATGACTGGAACTTATACTTTTTAACATAATAGAGCCAACATGTTTCATGTATATGGTGTAATGTATTCTACGCTATCTAGTTTACTATAAATGATATATGTATTTGTTTGCTTATGCATCCATGTATGTAATAATTTTTATAAGTATGTATGAATATTTTTGAAATGTGCTGTTGGTTTAACCATCACTTTGGATTTCTCACTAACTTGCATTCCAGCTTAAGATGCATCTTCCTTCTTGTGTTCCCTTCCAAGCTGTGTACAATTATAGGTTTCCAAGGGGCACACTCACCTCACCCTTAGTGTGTTAGAGCCTCTCATGCACCTTCCTTGAATTACTACAGCTGTCACACCCTTGCTACCAACAGGGGCATCTTACTTGCCTCTATGTGAAATCATAGTCAAGGCATTACCATACAACCCACTGTTGGGACTCCTACACCAAATGGTCTAAGGTCTAATTTTGACTTGTTACCAGGGAGATCCTGTTACATGTTGGTGGGTCTAGCAACATCAACATTTTGGGGCTAGAAGGAGGGCTAAATGAAAAGCTGAGTCCTCACATCTGTTTTGAATCTCTACATATCTATCATGACTGACTATAGAGTTGCTCTTCTAGAGTGCATGTCTTATGGAAATGACTTCATAATCTCAGATAAATTTTCATAAAAAATACGATGGTGGTGGCCATGTAGCCTTGGTTAGGCATGCAGTTGGTGTTGTAGGTTCATGCGAAAGACATGGAATCTTTGAATAATACATGACTTGTGCATTGTTCATCTACATGCTTTAAGGGTAGCTAATGCACTGGTGTGCGACACTACCCAAAAAATCTATTCATTATCTTCCTCATCTCCTCATAGAGAGAGACCATGCTTTCAATCAGTTTAACCATAAAGCACTCGATCAAGACATTATGAAATTACTAAAAGCACTTGATGAATTCGTTGATCAATTTTACACACACTTTTGTAATCTTGAATACCGATTTCCCAAAGATGAAATTGATTGGGAATTTTTTATGGAATATTTGAGTATCTTCTTCACATATCTGAACCTTGCTCAGCACACTTTGATGATGGAGCTGCACGATCACGGGCAGGAATAGTTGTTGTCACAAGTGACTCTATGCCTTCACCTCGTCAAATAGCTCCACCACGGTGGAGTGTTGTGGGAAATTGTGCAAAAACATCTATTGAATTGTCACATCCTCCCACATGCTCTTAATATTTGTGCATATTTGGCTTGCAAGCATCTTGGCTACCACATGGATTCATTCCCTTAGCCTTCATCCCTACATTTTGTTGATCCTCCAGATTGTACTGTCTTGTGTTCTCCCATTCCAGACTCCTCACCTACTATGAACAAGGATCAAATTCTCGACGGAGTTGGTGTTATGTAGCCAACCTACACCATCATTCATGATGATTGTGTGTGGGAATCTAAAGAATAACTCATGGTGAAGGATGACTGCCTTCTAGCCTCTCCTAATCTGCTTTATCCTAACATCAATTGTGATTCTGCCACTGCTAATTTCCCCTCTAAAAATCCATTTCTGGATTTTTCTACTTCCGGTAATTCATAGGAAACGTCGGATGTCAATCTATCATTATAGTGTGGAGAGGACACGTCTTCCTCTGAAAATCCATCCAATCTGTCATTTAGGAAAACACAGAGGGTGAACATCGTTGCTTCTTATCTACTACTCTCCATGATTCATCAAATCATGAGGATGTCGACAAACATCCTGAATTTTTTGTTCTTGGTTTTCATGATCTTTCCACTTCCTCATCTGATCATGATGTTGATTGAATCATTGTTAATTCATCTAAGGCACTGCTATACAATGATCTATGTGTCAATGAAGTTGAGACCATGCAGACTATTGAGGCACTTCAGCCCAAGGAGATGGTTATGTCAGGTCCTCATTGTCGTAAGGTTGGTTTCACTACTGGTTAGGAAATTGTTGAAACACTCAAGGCTCCTCATCACTCTCTGCTTTGCATTGAATATCAACCAAACACCGAGATTTTGCTTCCTCCACTTTAACTAAACGATACCATCGCTCATGCATTGGAGGAATCCTACATCATAAGCACACATGCACAATGTAAGTGGTCTATATTTATCAAATTTTTCTTTCATGTCACATTCAAGAGATTGCATACACTCAACGTCTGCATGTAGTGTAGCAAAAGACCATGGAAAGTCCACAAAGTGTATGCCATGTGCTTTCACTCATCTTTGTTCTATGGTCACTTGTAAGCTCATAGTGTGTTTGCCTTCATCGCTATATATTTCATGCTTTCTAGTTTGTATGACTACAATGTTTGAAAATCATTCCTTCACCAACATGGGTCGACCAATGTGCTGGTGGCTACATTGGAAGTATCACTTCACGTGAGATGACTTATGCACTGTTAGCTTAGGAGTAGGAGTAGTGTTTGCTTTTGAGGTGTTTTCTTGCACGCATGTTTGCTATTTTCTTTTCTTGTTTATTTCCTTTCCTGTTTGTTTCATTACTCACTTTGCTTCTGCATTTTCTTCTACTTCTCTCTTGTCTTTCTGGTTTGTTTGCTTGTTATTTTACGTAGGTTAGTTTTACATGAACCATGTGTGACTCTTGAAACAAGCTAGGTAAAGTACAAGAGGACTTGCGCAGTTATCAATACTTGGTTATCTGTCTTCCTGCCTCTGTTGAAGAACTTGTTGTCTTCAGCCCATGATACACCAATGGAAAATACATATTGTTCGAAGTGAACCTTGGTGGAAACATAATGCTTGCGTGCTAACTAGTGTCACCTACTCTAGTCGGTTGTTTATGGGATAACCCTTGTCAGCTCAGTCAAGTAGAGTAAGGTGAGCGGGAAAACCTTAAAAAGCATGTTAGAGGTATAAATAAACTACTTCTCTCAAGGAATAACATATTATGCTCTCAATAAGTCGAGATCCATCTTCTACCCCTAAAATGAATAAGTGTTATGCATAGTTATGAAATGAAAAATGAAAAAAATGAAAATGTGAAAAAAATTAAAAAAAAATAAAAATGAATAAGGCAAAAGAATGGAAAGGAATCCTATGTAGATAGGTGATGAAAGTAACTAGGTCGGGTACTAACGAGGCTCACTGGCAGTAAAGCGATGCTTGTGTTCCTACGTGACTCCGCGGGGGTACTATTCAGGCTTGTTGGTAACAGAGCAACACTAGAGATCAAACTAAGACCCTGACAACTATACTACTTCTGCATCATATACTCCTCAAACCCAATCAAAACAACTGTGTTGGCTTGTCTTCGAATGTGTGTTGACTGACCAAGGGTTTAGCAGATGCTATATCTTACAATCAAGCAAGAGTGGAAACTAAGACGAACTGAACACTGAGCAATACTTCCTAAGGTGTTAGACTTTCTACCAGTGTGTCGCCAAGTGTTGTAGCGGCTACAACCACCCTCCAAAATTTTCCTTACCTTTGTATTTTAGAGCCTCCCTAAAAACCTTTCATAGAAACATGTCTTATCTTGTCAGGTAGAGAAGCTTCAGTGATTTTCTTGCAGAATGACAACCTGTCCGTCAAAGCTTATTTCACCCGCCTCATAGGTTGCTTCACCGGACTTGGTCCAACTACAGGTTGAGAAACTCCCTCAGGAAATTGTGCAATTCTCGAGGGAAACTAGCCTTCCCTATTGAAATTATTTAATTCTGATTGGTAGCCTACTGGGCTCCATAATTGCACAAATCTAGCTATCACTGTTCACTAAGAAAATTGCACAATTCCTCTCAGCAGGGCTACTCAGCCCAGAAATTGCGTAATTCTGGGCAGCAGTTGGCTATTTAGCCCAAAAATTGGGTAACTATGGGTAGCAATCGGCTACTCAGCCCAAAAATTGTGCAATCCCTTTTGGAAGCTAGCCCAACTCCCTCCCAGAAATGCACATTTTTTCCTCCTAGCTAAGTAGATTGTTGCATGTGTAGTTGAGTTGACCAATTCCCTCCGAGATCAGGAAAAAATGATTTGCATGCATGGGATGCTTCTCCTAAGGTAGCATGGAAAGACATCCCTTGAATCAGGTATCTATTTTTAGTAGCGGGAGGTTACATGCAAGGATCGTTTGAGAAACTTCCCACCAAGTGTCACTCTTCCTAGATTTGTGGCATGCATGTCACATCTTTGACTTTATCAAAACTCATGAACCGAACGTTACAAAAATCTTTCCTCTCATCAACCTCACAACTTTGACATCCCACATTACATCTAGGAGTTGTTTGTACATTCCTCTTATTTTTCTTGGGGTAAGCTGACTTTTTATGACTTTCATTTTGTTTCTATCGATTTTATGTTTCTCATTATGTGAGTGATGTCTGCTTGATTTTAGTGAGTGTTTACTGTCATTTACATGCATACTAGCTTGTACTGGCACCGTTTCAGTTTTCATTAACATCTCACTACTGTCATATGCATGAAACTGTTCTTGCACAAAAGGTTGCCATTGCAGTGACTCACTTCAAACACATGCATGCCTTCCCATTTCTTGAATCATGCACTTGATGTTTGCATGAATTATCACTCACTCTTGTTTGCACTCATCTCATCATGCATTCACATTTCTCATGTTTTCAGTCACCCATCGGCCAAACTGGGCTACCTTGGCCTGGACTATGCCTTATCCGGCTAGAACTTCATATTTCTAAAACCAAAGACTCTGCCTTGCCTCAAAAATTGCATAAGTCTAGGCAAGCACTATCCCCCAAGCTTGCATTGTGAAATTATTGGAGGAAGTGTCCTATTGGCCCCAGAAACTGCGCAATGTTGTTTGCTGGTTGCATGTCACTGCTGACTGAAATTGGACATTGTACAATTTCAGTCCTAAGCAGGCCAGGCTTGACTTTGCATTGTGTAGTTCCAGTAGTCAGTCAGCCTCCTGATAGCCTGGACTATGCCTTACGCAGTTTTGGTAGTTAGTCTCCCAACCTCCCGGTGGAAATTGCGCGACCTTCGTGATTGGTCACACAGGTATGTTGCAAGTCAGTTCTCAAGTTCATTTTGTTTCTCAACTAACATATTGCTTTCCATGAGTGTTTCTATGTCTCCAAGTATCGCAAGTTTTCATCTCCCTCTCAATAGTACACATACAATGGTTTCCAAGAGAGTAGAGTCGAAGACATCGTTTAGAGCACACTTGGGGATGCAGTTGATAAAGTGTCTATGAACTCGCCTACCTATGAAGACATCAATTTGTTCATATATGAGGACATCAAGCTATGATGAAAACGACATCATAACAAGAAGCACCATGAACAAAAACTAAAGGCAGCATACCAAATCCAAAAAATTCAAGAGGAAGGTTGTTGACAACATAGAGGCAGAACAAAGTTGCAAGCTCACGCAAATCCACTGATGATGAAAGAAAATTTTGAGACTCACGATATGATGTTACAACGTGACATGAGGATCGAGCAAAGGTATAGAACAAAACATAGAAGGATTTGCATGTGCTGAAGAAATAACTCAAGGAAGAATAGGAGTTGCAAAGATGAGAGAATGAGTTTCAACATGAACATGTACAATAGGGGGTGCCACATGCACTCATAGATGAAAATGCACCTGTACAAGTTATATATACAACCCAATTGTTGGCACAGAGTAGACATGGTGAGCAGTTTTGTTGATCGCATGTAAAGGAATTTAGTAATATGCATGTCATCGTGTGCGCTCATGTGGTCCCACCCATTCAACACACTCACCAAGGCAAAGACAAGAAGAATGTCTGAATGGAGATGAATCTGTAGTTGACATTTAATGTGCATGGCCACCATCACACACTGCAAGATCAACATGGACACTATGCATCAGTGTGTTGTCGATTCAGTTGCACCCAAGAAGACCATGCACATGCTAGCAGATGATTTGGATGGAGGAGCCATACCAATGCAACCAGATACAATGGATGAAAGAGTTCACTTAAGCAATATTTTACCATGGAGCACATGCACACCATCACAGATGACCAAGCTTGGAATCAGCTCACCACCTTCACCATCACAAGCATGTGAAAGAGTTGGTCTCACCAAAATGGACTGCGTGTTAGTGATGTATTTCATTGTTTGCTCAAGCCATTTTGTCTCACATGAGTACATGTGCATATTAATGTAACATCTTGTCAAGTGGTGGAAGTTCAAGTGTTGATAGTTGGATGTAACAATCATAGAGTAGATGAAGAGTGATGAGGGTAGATAAATTGTCACAAAGGGGAATGGCAACAGTCACCCTATCCTTTTCTATAAATAGAATCTCATAACTCATTGTAAAGGCTTTTGGTTAGCCAAGCTTCTGATAAGACTATCTTAGAGAGAGCTTGGACAATATTGTAATGAGCCTTGGCTTCTCCACTGCACAGACCTAGTAGATCTCTTTGGAGGAGCAGGCGATTGTGGTTGTAAAATTCTAGTGTTGGAACTAGTGGTTAGACATACATGTCTTGAATTAATGGAACTTAAACTTCTTAATATAATAGATCCTACACGTTTCATGCATATGTTGTATTGTATTCTATGCTATCGTGTTTACTCTAAATGATATATGTATTTGTTTTCTTATGCATGCATGTATGGACTATTTTGTATAAGCATGTATGAATCTTTTTTAAATGTGTAGTTGGTTTAACCATCACTTTTGATTTCTCTCTTATATTATTTCCACCTTGTGATGCATCTTCACTCGTGTATTCCCTTCCATGCCACTTACTATTACAGGTTTCCAAGGGGTGCACTCACCTCACCCTTAGTGTGTTAAAACCTCTCATGCACCTTCCTTGACTAACTTCAGTTGTCACACCCTTGCTACCAACAAGGACATCTTACGTGCCTCTGTGAAAAATCATGGTCAAGGCATTACCATACGACGCATTGCTGGGATTCCTACACTAAACAGTCTAAGGTCTAATTGGGAATTCTTACCAGGGAGAACCCCTTACATGTTGACGGGTCCATCACCGTCAACAAATTCATTTCTCCTGGTGGTGGGCCCCAATATTGCAGCAATAATGCTGCAACTCCTGGAACTCCCTTCTTTAATTTTATCAACCCGGTAGTTCATAACAAACTTGGAAGCGATGGTGCTGTATGCACAAGTACTAGCTCTTGCCACAACTGTCACTTGGTCAGCTGGCACAAGTCCGCTAGGAGCTTAAGCCAACTTCTATGAGCTCTTAGAAGATGCTTTTTAACTGATGGATGAAAGCTAACTCAAAGGAAGCTAATCTACTTGCGGAAAGAAACTAAAAACCAAAAAAGAAACGCAAACCCTAGCAAACCCTAATTCTACCAGCTAGTCCTACTGATGCAAGGAAGAGGATGCAAGCTACTAAAAGGAATGCCATTGACTTCTAGGAAGGTAAAATGCATGTGTCTAAGTTATCACTATCTGAAGAAAACATATTTTTGTATTTTTGAATAAGTTGTTAGAATTATCATGCATGTGCTTTTAAGTAGCTTTTGACTGTGCAGAGGTGGATCAAGGAAGAGGAATGCTTGGAAATGGTTGGAAAGGCTCAGAGAGGGTCTAAGGAGTCTTTAACACTCTTCCCCAGAGTCTCACAAGGTTTGTCTATCATGAAACCTCACTTGTGAGCTTCTACAGGAAGTCTGCAGGGGTTCTACAGGAAACTTCAGGATTTCTACAGGAAACTTCAGAATTTCTACAGGATGTTTGAAAGTCAATTTTTAGGACATGGATGAGTGATGGAAGGTGCATGGATGGATCTGGAGGTAGGATAGGGGTCTAAAAATGGCCTAAGGACTAGTGGGTGGATCGGTGAAGAGGTGAAGAAGGCTGACTTGGCTTGAAGAATGAAAAGGCAATGATTGCACAAAAACTAGGGTTATGTGAGAAAATGTGGCAAACATGAGGTAAGGATTCTAAGTAGAGGGTGGAGTGGATGGAGCTGATGGAGAATAAGTAGATGAAGGAGTGGTACAGGTGCTCTGCAAGTTGTTTTTCCAATCTGAACCAACAAAGACTTGTAAATTCAAAGACCTAGTTAGCTTGACCTAATTTGCTAGCTGTTAGTAAAGAGAATGAACAGAAGTGTGACATGTAATGAAACCATGTATTTTAACTCATGCAACTAAGCAAATGAAAGTCTGAACTTGTAACCAACTTCTACACATGAAAATCAAACACTAGTGATTGCATGGCAAAGCAAAATCAGTGTTTTTGTGGGCAACAAAGTCATCCTAGTCACAGCTCCTGATCCCACTGAGGGAGAGGTGAAACCACAGATGTTTGATGGCCCTTTTCTTGAAGCTCTTTCTGTTAACAACCTATCAACTAAATCTGAGCATGAAAAGCTATTTTACTCATCAAAAACAACCTAAATAACAAAACAAGATTTAGATCTACATAACAGATTTTATTCTAAGAATGCAGCAAAGACACATGAACGTAAACAAAGGAGATACTGGGCGCTTGAGATGGGCCCAACCCCAAGAGCTATAGCCTCCTAAGAGAGATTTAGAGCTGGTGAAAAGCTGGATTCATCTTTATTGATCAAAAGAAATGTTACATTCCAAAAACTGTCCACAAGGAGAACTTGAAAATGTGTTGAAAGCAAAGCTAATCTACTGCCTAAAAATCGAACTACAAAATGACTACAAAATGAATAGAAATTGACTAACTACTGGCTAACCAAAATGACTAACTACCAGCTATCTACTGGCTAACCAAAATGAGGCCCTACTCCCTCTTATTTATACAAATTGAGGACCCCAACAGTCCTCCTAAACTTTAGGGACTCGGCTGCCAAAACTTGTAGTTAACAGCAGTCCTACTTGACTTGCTTGGCTTCCCTTGTGCTAATTGATTTGGTGGCCCTTGAACTCTGAGCTGATGGTGGAGAATTCGAGGTAAGGGCCCATAAATGAAGGG
>APFE031107064.1:207445-265790 GCA_000404065.3 Pinus taeda
TCGAGGTAAGGGCCCATAAATGAAGGGGACACCTTCCTACAAATCCTCTCCCTTGTTCTCCCACGAATTTGGCTGCCAGGAGCTCATTAAAACCTTCAATTTTGTCTCCATATTGACCAAAAAGGCTACACAAATCACACATTAGACTTGTTGGCATAATGACTAACCCAATTCACTCTATTAGCATAAATTTAATACAAAACATGCAATAAACTAATGAGAATGGTGGATTAATTCGAATTAGGGGGTTGAATGAGCCCAAATAATTATCCATTTTTGGGGCTCATCACCTAGGACCTCAACTTTTTTTCTATCAAGTGGCACAATGTGAACAACATAATTTTGGGACGAAACATTCTATTTAGTGCAGAATATCCTTGGCATAATGTTTGAAGAGGCTCTTGAGTCTATTAAGTAGTTGTGGAAATTTGTATTGAAGATTTCATAAGTCAAGAGGAAAGAGGGAGCATATGAATTGAATTTATCACCAATTAAGATAGCATCAATAGGATCAAATTTATTTTATGTATCATTGGGAGGCTTACCCATTCCTCTAGAAGCTTGGGATATCAGAGCAAAAGGAAGAGGAGAAGCAGGAACTTCATTAAATTCTTTTAGTAATAACTTTTGCTGATGTTTAAGCTTACTGAGCTCATGAAGAGAGATATTTTCTATAGCTCTTTTCATGTCCTCCACTATGTTATATTCCGTGGTATCAACTACTACCAAGGCTTTAGACAAAGATGGAGGATTAGATGAGGCTGTAGTTGGTTGAGGGGATTTAGGAGAAGAATTTTTAGTGGCCACTTTATCCTTCATAGCAGAGGTTGAGGGGTTTTTATTTTGAGTTGATTGTGTTGAATCAATAGGGCCCTTACTCCTAGTACTAACAAGTAGAGCTTCTTTCTCCTCTTCATCATCATAAGCAGAGAGGATAAAGTCCCACATCCCATGTACTTCAACCAATTATTCATCTTTGGTCTCTTCATTAGACAATGCAATTTATTCTTCAGCTTCATCTAAATTAGATTCAACATTGGATATTGTGTTTGGTGGTTGAGGATTAGATGTCTGATTCCTCTTGAAGGATATAAAAGGCTTCGTAGAAGAGAATTCAACTACTTGTTTCTTAATCTCTACCATCTCATTTGAAATGGTTTTAAGGGCCTTTTGCAAGCCTTCAATATCAAAAGGATCTCTAGGGGATTTCTTCATTGATTCATCTGCAAATGTAAACATTTTTATTTTCATATCTTCTGAGGTTGACTTCTTTTCCAATGCAACTATTCTCTTTTCTATAGACAGGGATTTTTTCATGTTTTCTACCACAGTAGCCTTACTAGCTCTATCTACAAATAATTCTATATTGGAAGGAAGAGAAGAAATATATCACTTGATCTAGACATCAACACTAGGGCTTGATGTGGATAAGATTTTTTTTAGCAATTTATTGAATCTAGAATTGAAATCTTTGATATTTTAACTTGGCTTAGCTTTTAAATTAGAAAGATCATTGATAAGGGATGCAATTGTGTGGTCATCACAAAATTTAGCTAAGAATTTCTCTTTAAACATGTCCCAATTAGTAATAGACTCTGATGGTAATGAGAAGTAACATTAACCTGTTCATCCTTGAAGGGTGTAGGGAAATAATCATTCTACATAGTATTTTGAAACTAATCCATTTGGAGTAATGGATAACATATAATTATGGATATGTCTTCAACAATTAATCCATCATCAAGATTGAATTTTGGTATCCATCTTTTAGGATGCTTGGGTATATCATGAATAGATGCTACCCTTTGCAGAACTCCAGGATTTGCCCATGGTCTGACTGGTGCTTGTTCCATTTTTTGCGGTTATTGTTGTTGTCTTCCTGCCATTATTTTGTTTTGCGAAGAAGTTGATATTGGGGGTGTTTTTGTGGAAGAAGAGGTACGTTCCGTACTTGGCTAGATAAACTAGCACCATTACCTTGAGAAGAATGGGCATTCATATGAATGAATGGAGCAAATGGTGTTTTTGGAGGTGAATTTGATAAAACCTCAGTAGTTGATGTCCATGGCTTAGATTTCTTAGTCTTTTTTCATAAATAAGGAAGAGGAAATTCAAATGGAGAACCTCCAAGCTTTTCGCTTTGAGAACAAGTTATAATCTGAGTAAGTTGTAAAATAGAAGTGATACTTCCTTTAGATGCTTCAGATGGAACATGCTTCTATGTTGAAATAGATATTTCCTCTAATTTCTTTATTAAATTCTAGACTTTAGGTGATTCAAGATTATAATCTAAATAAGGTGCTTCAAGAAATGTACTAGGATATTTCAGAGGTGACTGCTCAACTTTTGATCTAGAAATAGGAGTTTTAGATGAGGATCTAGAAGTTGGAGGTGACCTTGAGGGCAAATGACTCTTAGAATGGCCTGTTAATTTATATTGAGTTCTCTTTTCCATTCATTGCCTTGGCCCTACTTCTAGCCCCAAAATTTTGAAGCCTAAAAAATCGCTATAACAACATGGGGGAAACCACTTGGTTCTGTGTTGGGATGGAGTCCCCTAGGTTAGTTTTGGGGTTACGATAACCCAAGTTTTCATACATTTTTGTAACTACTGTAAAGTCTCCACAATTTGTGGATGTAGAGCACGTAGATGATTAGGAGTCAAAGGGGTTTTAGCCCCTTGTTTATGTAAAGATTGAGTCAGTTTTAAGATCGACCAATGGTCTATGGGCCATGCGATTTTATGAAAAACACTATATATAGGTGTGTCTTAGAGAGTCTAATGCATGTATTAAGAATTGATAAGAAGTGGGTAGATAAAAAAGAAGTAACAATGAAGAGAAGTGGGTGAGATAGGAGAAGAAATGCTCTGCAGCTAAGTGTGTAAAGGCCTAGGTACAGTCTACAGCTGAGTGCGCAGACACCTGGAGTTGTGTGCATAGGGTAGTTTTCAGTTTTTAGCCTTGCATTGAAGATAAATAAAGACATCTTCCAAAGAATTATTGTGCATTTCCATTTTTTTGGAAATAGTACCGAGAGGGGGGTGAATCAGTAATATCAGATCAATAATTTTATTTCCCAAACAGATTTATATAGGCTAGTTCAGTGAAGTGAACAAGCGTGTACACATGACTATGCTTAAAGAAACCAACATATATAAAGATAACTTGTGATTTTGACAATTTATCATGTGTTGAGCTTAAGCCAGTATATCAGAGATTTATTAGACAGTGCAGTAAAAATAGAATAAAGCATCACACATAAGAAAAACACATGAACACCAAGATTTAAGGTGGAAACCCAATGTAGGTAAAAACCACCTGTTGTTGTCATCTCTATATTCTTTAATAATAAGAAAATATGTTTACAATATTGTATTGGTGTAGACTCATACCAGTACGTAGGTTTCTACCTATAGAAGGTCACAACCTTCTCTCGTTTTCCAGCTTCTATTGGAAGGGAGCTACAACCCCCTAGTTCTTGTACTAGCCAATATGTTTACTAGTACGTAGGTGCCAGCATACAGAAAACTCCACTCTTCCACCAGGGACAACGTTTCATGAATTTTCAAACTAGATACTCCTAGATCACAACACCACAAGCTCAAGGCCACATTTCATCAAATTTTCACACTATACCCATCAAAGCCTTTTAAACTTAAACTGCATCAACCACTATTTAGTTAATTTGAACAATCAGATTGCTGACACCAGAATAGTGTGCTGAACCTAGAACCCTACATCATCATTCAGAACCAGTTGTAACCTCAAAAATCATGGATCAGAGTATATATGCTACTTGGTTGAACCCAACCTGCATGTATACACTACTTCCTTTAACCCAACCTGCGTATGTCTCTAAAGATACCGAATCATAAACTTCTAAACCATAGAACATACCAATCAGTGACATTATGAAGATGTACTGTCATACTACAGAGTTCAAAATGGATAGCAGAAAGGATCACCCTTCCTTCTCAATCAATCAATTAAATAGACTCAATTTCCTTATACAATAGTTCTACGTTCGTGTGTAAGAGGACTTCATTGAAAAATAATAGTAAAATAACAGAATTTGATTAGATATATCACTGATATTTGAACATAAGCTTTTCTTTTGTATACGCTACTTTGAAAAGTCGAAACTATGTGTACACGTGCTTTTCTCGAGACGAACCTGCGTACACTGCAAATTTTGACTCAGAACCTTGTTGCAATTCCAGACATCAGACAAACCCAGATCATGATAGATAACAAATAGAATAGGCACAAAACATCATATCTTGTCACTCCCAATATTAGATCATTCAAGAATAAGTCATTTCAGGTCTCATGATTTTTGATCCAATGTTAAACTCAAGTTGCACGTGAATATGTCAGATCTAGTCCCGAACATAACCTTGCAACATAATATATACTTTAGATAAAAGTATTCCTTCAAATCTCATTGCTTGCACACCTTGGGCTAACAATCTTCTCCTCCTTATATAATCTTAGGCCTTTCTCAATACCTTGGACCAAGTGCCTTGGATCAATTACCTTGGATAAAATAGGTTGGACCAAAAACTTGGTTTGCCAACATGTAAGCACTTTTCCTCCTATGAAAGTGCATGTATACGTTATACGTTACTTTTGTTCTATTAAGCTACCTGTATACGCACCTTGGACAAAGTGATCCAGCGTATACCTCTCTTTCTTCATTCTTTGGAGTCTGTTCTATAATCCTTTGTTGTTGACCTACCGCACTGTGAACTTTCATCTGAGTGAGTTACCATCAAGGACAATACATGTATCATAATGCCAACAATATCCCGCTTTTGACCTGATGGCAACAGCACACCAAGACACTCTCCCCCTTTGACATCAAGAGAAATGTTGATTTCTCTTATTGAGGTCCCCTTTGTACATGCTTATATGCAATGAAACCGTCCATGCTCCTCCTGAGCATAAGTAGAGTCTACAAACATATTGTCCAAAAGAATAACATGACTCTATAACTCAACTATGTGAGTATCACCTTCCTATCACCAATGACACATACATACATCCTTCTCCCAACTAAGTGGGGATACACCAAATTTGAGTCATCCACCCAACCAAGTGGGGATATACCAGTTGTTTATACATGAAATAAATATAATTACATCATCCATCCCATGCAAAGTGGGGATACAAATAACATCATTTGTCCAATAGGGCTCATTCAAATGTATGAGAAGACATATCACACCCTAGACTTTTACGTGACATAAGAAACAAAAAGTATAAATATATGAAGCCATGGCTGGACTCAGCAACCATAATGCGAACAATGCAGAATGTGAGTGAAGGCTAATGCTCCCCCTAAACCTATGCTACATGTGCATTATTAACAAGTCAATGATTAAGGCATCTTTGTCAGTTAGATAAAAATTAATGAACAGAGCATATCAATACATTGTAATCATCAACATTAGATAGAGCAGCCATATAAGAGCCTGCCCCACTATTTTTCTTCTCTGAAAAGCATATATGATCCTTGACCCATAGAAACCCACATGTGTACATGACTAAACTTCATGAAACATGCACATAATAACGTTTCTCTGAAAAAATTAGATTTAATAGTAGGATGATGCAACAACTAATCCCAGCTTTTGTTTAAGATATTCAAATGTTTCTTTGGCAGTGGTTTAGTGAATATATCAACAACTTGTTCTTTGGAGGGAACATACTCCAATTTGACCTTTTGTTCAAGAACTTCTTCATGTAGAAAATGGTATTTGATGGGTATGTGCTTGGTCTTGGAGTGCATGACTGGATTCTTTGAAATATTGATGGCTCTTGTATTATCACATAGAATGGAGATGGGTGGAGTATATGTGATCTGAATGTCTTGCAAGGTTTGCATCATCCAAAGTAGTTGTGTGTAGTAAGATACAACAACCATATATTCTGCTTCAGCTGTAGATAAAGCAATTGAACTTTGTTTCTTGATGAACCAAGACACTAACTTAGAACCTTATAGAATGCACCACCACTGGTGTTTTTCTATCATCAACACTTCCTACCCAATCTACATCTGTATGTGCATGAAGAGTAAGATATGTATCTCTACGATACCATAAACTGAAGTCCTAAGTTCCTTGAAGATATTTGAAAATTCTTTTGACTGCCTAAAGGTGTGATTCCTTTGGATTTGCTTGTAATCTTCCAACTATTCCTACCGCATGCATGATGTCAAGTCAGGTACCTGTTAGATAGAGCAGACTACCAATCATGGATCTGTAAGTTGGTTGATGTACTGCTACTAATTCATCATTTGAGCTGAGATTGCATCATGTTACCATTGGGGTACATACAAGTTTAGAATATTCCATTCCATACCTTTTCAAGATTTGTTTGAGATATTGGGTTTGTGAGAGAAAAATACCATCTCTATTTTATTGAACTTATAAACCAAGAAAATAGGTAAGTTCACCAAGCAAGGACATTTCAAATTCTTGTTGCATTACTGAAGCAAAATTTTGACTCATGGATTCTTCGTTGCTACCAAAAATGATATCATCAACATAAACAATAATAATCAACAATTTATCAGTTTTAATCTTTGTATATAGATTGCTATCTACTGAACCTTTTGTAAAACCTTGTTGATGTAGATATTTCTCAACGTGGTAATACTAGTCCCTTGGAGCCTGTTTCAGACCATAGAGGGCATTTTTGAGTCTGCATACAAGTTTTGCACCATTTCCAAGAAAGAATCCTTCTCATTGTTCAATATAAACTTCTTCTTCTAAATCTCCATTCAACAAGGTTGATTTTACATCCATTTGGTATACTTTGAATTTCTGAAAGCTAGAAAGAGCAAGAAACATCCTTATGGCTTCATGTTTGGCAATAGGTGCAAAAGTTTCTTCAAAAACTATACCTCCTTGTTGAGCATACCCTTTACAAGAAAGTCTGGCCTTGTTTCTATTGACATCTCCATTTTCATTCAGCTTCTTTTTGAATATCCATTTAGTTCCTATAATATTTTTATCATGAGGTCTAGGAACTAATTCCCAAGTATTATGTTTTTCAATTTTCTCAAGTTCTTCATCCATGGCCTTGACCCAACATTCATATTTTCATGCTTGTTTTACATTTTGAGGTTTGGTGGAGGATAGTAATGCTAGATAGCTTAAGGTCCCTGTAATAGTTCTTCTTGTTTGTACACCTACCTCTTTTTCCCCTAAAATTTCAGTTTCTGGATGATTTTTCTGAACATACCTGGACAGATTCTTTTCTTCTACCATTATCTCTTCTTTTGGTGCTTCATTGGTTTCTTCTTCAATATGGTTTTGATTTGATGTGGGAAAATAATCGCCATCTTCTTCATTACAATAATATTCTATTGATTCTATTTGTTTTGAATTTTTGCATGCTTCATCAACTAGAACGTCAATGCTTTCAACAATTTTTCCAGGTGTTTTATTATAACATTTATATCCTTTACTTCTAGAAGAATAACCAAGAATAATACCTTCATCTTCTCCAGGTTCAAACTTAGCAAGTTTTTCACCAGTCCTTTTGATATCACATTTGCTTCCAATAACATTAAAGTATTTTACAATAGGAGTCTTACCATACCAAGGTTCATGTGGAGTTTGAGTGATGTTTACCAGAACATTTTATTGGTTGAGAATAGTTACAGCAGCGAATGCAGCTTCACCCTAGAAGGTTGTAGAAGTTCTAGATTAATCTAGCATAGCTTGAGCCATTTGTTTAATTTTTCTGTTCATTCTTTCAACCACACCATTTTGCTGAGGAGTCCTTACAGTGGAGAATTTCCTTTTTATTGGATGTTTTTCACAAAAGTCAAAGAATTCATCCAAGGTAAATTCCCATCCTTGATTAGATCTGAGGCATTTGATTTTTCGTTCTGATTTATTTTCAACAAAAGCTTTGAAGGCTTGGAACTTTTCAAAAGCTTCATCTTTATTCTTTAGAAGACCTATCCAACACATTCTAGAAAAATAATCAATGAACAAAATAAAGTATTCTTCTCCATGAGGTGACTTTTTCCTTGATGGTCGACATAAATCAGTATGGACAAGTTCAAGAGGCTTACTGGCTAACCCTTCCTTTACCATGAAGTGAACTTTGGTTTGCTTGCCGAATTGACATTGTTTGTATGTTGTATTTTTTGAGATGCTGATATCTAGAAGATCAAGAACAACCTTGAATCTACATGCTTTTCTTATTTGAGAAAAGCTTAGATCTCCCAATCTTTTATGCCAGAGCTAGTTTTCATCATTTTTCTTAGATAGCACTATTATTACCCTCCCTTGAGTATGCATAAATTGTTTGGATTTCTCGTACCTTTGATCACAGTCTCTCCTGTATCAAGCTCACAAACAACACATCCATTTGATTGAAACACTACTTCATTTCCTTGATCACAACTTTGACTGACACTCAACAGGCTATGCTTTAAACCATCTACATACATAACATTTCCAGCTTTAACCTTTTCTTTCAAGAAAACACAGCCTTTTTCTTTTATTATAGAAGGAGTTTCATTTCCAAATGAGACATTCTTTTCCTTTTCTAAGGCAAAATATGAGTGAAGTTTTTCTTTGTCACCTGTCATGTGTTTTGAGCATCCACTGTCGATGTACCACTGATTTTCTTGTCCTTCTACATACAAGGCTATAACACATATTTCTGTTTGAGATTCTTTCCTTCTCCATCTCTTGGGATTTAATGGAGTTTGCCCATTTTGAGATGTTTGCCGAAATTTTCTCTTGCATTCAGATTCTTCATGACCAAAGTTGTTACAGATTGAGCATTCTATTTCATTTCCAAGAAGAGAGAAGTTATTATAGGAATTTTTCTCGATCCCTGTTGCATTCCTTTGATTTCGTGCTTCTCTAGTCATGATGGTTTTGTAAGCAACATATTGAGCAACTTTGTGTGCAAAATTATGACATGAAAAACATTGCCCATTAAAGAAGTTCCTACAACTATCGAATCTATTGACCTGGTGATTGTAGTTTCTATTAATATTCATCTTTAGAGAAGATTGGTTCTGGCTTCTATTTATCTTTGGAGTAAATTGAGTCTGATTTACCCGGTGATATGCTTTATGCCTTTTTTGATGATTGTCATATTGTTCACTAGTCTCTACTGCATCAAGATAGCTTTTGGTGGAGGTTGACGGCTTTTGTGATTGATATGCTTCTTTAGTACATCCAAGACCTATATTTATCAGGGGAGAATGCTAAATTTTGATAATTTCATTTAAATTTTCTGATCCTTTAGCAAATATAAGATTGAGAGATTTCATTTTCTCCAGATCCTTTCTTAGACCGACAATTTCACATTTTAGTTTTCATTGTGTTTTTCTTTCTCAGCAAGTTGGTATGTCAAGGTATCTATAATCATATTGTTTTCTTATAAACAACTTTTGAGTTTAGATATTTATTCATGAAGGTCTTGCTCTTCTAATTCATCCCAAAAATTATCATCATCATAAGCCATGAGAAGTCTGTAATCTTGTCTAGTTTCATCTTCATAACTATTAGATAAACCATTGCTATCTTCATGAGTATAGTTACTCCTTCTATTCACAACTTATTTTATATTACCTTTTGCATATTCCTTTCCTTTTTCAAATTTATCTTTATGAGGACATCTGGCAGCATAATGAATGGCTCTGCCACAAGAAAAACATTTGAAGGGTAACTTAACTCTAAATCTTCTAGAACCCCGTTGAAGGCTTTTAACAAAGTTTACCTCATCTTCTTCTTTTGAAATATGTCCTGATTCATTGTGTTCTTCCTTTCATTTTGATAAAGTTTTGAATGCAGCTTCTTTCATATCTGATGGTCCTCCTTTTCTCATCTCAAAGGAAATTAAGATTTTATGAACCTATGTCATAGTGATATTATGTAGATCCTATTTTTCTTCTATGGTAGATGCTTTGGATTCAAATTTAGTAGACAGGGATCTCAAAACTTTCTCAACAAATGTAACTTATTTAATTTCTTCTGTTAAACACACACATGGCAGCAATAGAATATGAATGATAACACATGAGAGTACAATTTTTATTAACAAATGATATACATTTATATTACATGGTTTGACTGTTGGGTTCCACATCCCAAGGTCTCTTGGACTTCCTTAGTCTATTCAGCTTCCACACTAACCCTTAGAGGATTAGGTGTACAACATTCCCCCCCTTAATCTGAAGGGTTATGTATGAGTCCAAGAAGAGAGATGTAATACAAAATTTGCAAAAATTGCATTGCAGCACTAGGTTGAATGTGCTCTATGAAATGTTGGTATAAGGGGCGGTGGTTTAAGGATGAACACTAACTCTTCCAAAAACTAGTAAGAAGTTGAAGTATTCTACTAGAGGAAGTGATCCTATTCTTTTGAAGAGGGAAACCTTCAACCATGAAAGGGAGGTCTCACCCAGCATAAAAGGGAGAACTTCAACCTTAAAAGGGAAGCCTCAACCTGTGATGGTTTAAGGATGCCCAACAACTCTGGAATGCTTAATGCAATTCCTAGAACTTTTCCAAGTCTGGCAAGAAGATGAAGTCTTCTGCTGGAGGAAGTGCCCCCAACTTTATTCCTGGAATTCTTCTGAAACTGGAAAGAAGCTGAAGTCTTCTGCCAGAGGAAGTGTCCTATATTACCAACTGGAGGCATGCTCAGGGGCATCTTTATCTCTAGCTACAACTCTGAATCTAGTATGGTAGGTTGTGGCTCAGCATCGCTTAATGTGGCTTTGAAGATTGTAGATGACCATCATTTCCCCCCTGTCAGATACAAGGTGAGATGATGGAGAAAACTCAACTGCAAGACTGTTCAATACTCTAGAAGAAGTTCCAACATATGACTGAAATATGTTCTTGGCTATTGATGCCCATTTCCAAGAAGCAATCCATCCAAGATGAATCTTTGTTCATGCAGGAGGTTTGTTTCTGAAGCATCTGTTTGAAAAATGACTAGTTTTATGATAGTGCTTACATGGATGAAGATCAAAACAATGATCTTTCAAATGGCCAACTCAGTCACAGTGTTAGCATTTCACAATCTGTTGTGGCTATTGTGGAAGAGAACCATAATATGAAACAACTGAAGGTGAATTGTCATGAGGAGTGAGTGAAGATGAACCGTTTTGAAGAAATCCAACACTTTGAAACTGAATGGGCTTTGAGTAGTTTGGAATATGAAAGCACACATCCTTCTCATATACAAGATCTATTTTGTGCTTGTTGTGGACAAGCTCTTCCGAAGGTCTGATGATGGGCTTGGGAAGTGTAGGTTGAATTTCTGCTTTTGCATGCAATTCTTCTACTTCATTGGGCACTAGATTTGAATCAACTTGCTACTTATGGGAGTCTGTTTCAATGTTCTGAACATAAACAGGTTCAAAATTATGACTCCATAGTTTTAATTCTTCTTGCTGTAGTTGAGATTTAGGCTACAAAAAATCAATCTGTTCTTCTGCAAATTGTAGATAGGTCTCAATTTCAAAGAGAGAGTCTTTGTTGATTTTGACTATGTTTTTGACACTAGAATGTATTAGTGCATTCAGTAACTCTAATACTTAATAAAGTCTTCCCATTTTATCAACAAATCAAACTCTGTTAAATACACTTATTTTAACTTATTTTCAAAGATATTAGAAGTTTCTCCAATTTCGATTTGCACCAAGTTTTGGTTGAATGGTGAAATCATACAACTTTTGGAATAAGGAGATAACTTCTATATACTTTAATACTCTACGGGAACTTCAACACTAAATACAAAAACCATAATGAGTTTTAAATTCAATGGCACAACTAGGGAAACAACAACTGCAAATAATAATCCCCAGCACTATATTATAGAAATATGTTGCCCTGGTACACAGATAATGACTCAACTCTTAAGGTTGAGGGCACACGAATCTATTCAGCCATAATAATCAGACAAATATAATATATGTCAGTCCACGGATGAAGAGAGAAACACAAACTATTAAATAGAGGATATATATGCCTTTGGAATAGGGAAAGCACACCCAGAACTGATGTCACACTTCGACCGTTTCAGAAAAACCCTTCATGAGCTAATAAATGTGCAGTGACTCAGTCCAGGATAGTGCTATCGTAATAAAATCAAGCCACAAGAAGAAATTTTGCTTTTATAAGTCCAGGTACACACCAACTAGAGATATTTGGCTAGCTAGACAATATTAATTTGCCCCTCCAAGAGATAAAATCAGTCAGCAATATTAGAAAGGGAAAAATCTTTATTTTCATCAAAGAACTCATCCTTGGAGACTTTAGTGAACATGGCATCTTTAATAAGTTGACATTCGATCTCTGAACTCAATATTTCTCCATTGTCTTAGTATACGATATCACAATGGGCATGCAGTTGTAGCAATTCAGAGACAATAATACTGCTGATATAATATTATGGTTACTCAATTCACAGGACATAAATTATGAAGAAAACCCACTTTATCTTCATTCCCAGGTTTTGAGCAAATGTGAATTTTATGAAACCATGCTATTGGAGCAGTCGTCTTTGGATAAGCAGTGACCTCTTCAAATCTCATTAACAAGTACTTACAGTTTTGACAAGTATATTAAATGCCTTGGCTTCATGTATTCTTCCCAATGAACAACCAAGCATTTTGTTTCACCAGTTGGACGATGCGCTCGCTATTCTTCCCATGGTTGCTCAACTATTGTTTCACGAGTTCTTGCACTAGTGTATGCAATATTTGAATGTGGTCAGTTGGACTCTCGCGCAAGGAACCGAACTGTGTAACCTGCTGTCATCTAAGCTTGCAGGAACAAAGAAATTTTCACCTCCAATTCCAGAACACAGTCTACCCTTGTGTACAAGATTTAACGAACAAAAATGTGAGGAAATATTGTAATGCACACTGATATCATTCGAAGGGTCACTACCTTCATTCACTACAAAATATTGCAGGTGGCTACTATACAAACTTTAAAAAAGTCTCAAACCTGATGAAATTGAAAATGGCAAAGTAGCTCTAGAATGCATTTCCAATTTTTTGGAGTGTAGTCATCTCAAGTCGGCATTGCCCATGTATTCCAGCAGATGGGAAGCCATTCAACAAATCCACATACACCAAGTAACAATACTGATTGGAGAGACAGGTTTTGGAAAGAGTACTGAGTTGATATAGTATCTTGCAGACACAAGGTTTGCCAACAAAGGTTCCTTTGTATGCAGACAACCCAGGAAAGTTGTCATAATGTCTCTACAACAAAGAGTTGTGGGAGAATGCATATTGAAGTATTATACCCTTGGCTCTTTTGTGCTTTCTCTTGAACCCAACATTGAGAAACTTCATAAGTTTTGATATAAATGGTGGAATAATGAGATAGTAAGTGCCCAACTTGATGGCTTCATCAAAGGCTCCAACAAAAGGAACCTCTGGAAGATTCGACAATAGAAATCTAGCATCTTTGCCAGCTATAGCCGAACATATGATATCAAATTTCAGGCAGACAAAAATTTCTTGTATATCCAATGAAACTTTCTTCTTGCGCGATTCTTCTAGGACTAAAATCAGTCTTTCCAAGAATAGTAATGACAATTCTTACACGTAGGAAGGCCGCAGGAAGGCAAGGTGCTCAGGAGCATCATGTATGCATGGAACATTACAAGTAATGAAGACTAGTCCAACACTATTCAAGGTAGCTTAAACACAGGTAATAAAGACTAGGCCAAAGCTATTCAAGGCAGCTCAGACACAAGTAATGAAGGATAGGCTAGTGCTATTCAAGGTAGCTCAGACCAGCTGCGCAGGGAATAACATCATGCCATTTTTCTTGTTTTCTACCTAACGCATAAACTGTGAGGACCATCGTCTGACATAGGCTTTCATGGACCAAAGTCAAGTGTTGTAAATAGTAAGAAGCATATTCTTTGGACAAGGCAGTGCTGCCAGAATCGAGCAAATATATCGTGATGGGAATGATAGAAATGGCACAAATAATGTTGAGTGAAGGAGGTTTCTTTGGTAACACAGGCTGATATAAAACATTTGAATTTGCAAACCTAGCACGCCAATTTTACTATTTTAGGATTATGGGTAGAGGTGCAGGACTGACATGCACATAAAGGCCATAGAAAAAACAAGCGACTCATACTTGAGCAGGGGAGGAGATCGCCTGCTCTAATGCCATGTTAAACACACACATGCCAACAACAGAATATGAAAGATAAAACATGAGAGTACAATTTTTACTAACAAATGATATACATTTATAGTACATGGGTGACCATTGGGTTCCACATCCTAAGGTCTCTTGGACTTCCTTAGTCTATTTGGCTTCCACACTAACCCTTAGAGGATTAGGTGTCCAATATCTTCAGCCAAATTCTTCATATAATTGACAACCTCATCTATACGTAGGAAGTAACAAGTTATGCTTTCATCACTATGCATCTTAAGAGTTTCATACTGAATTCTGAGAGTTTGAAGCTTAGCACATTTTACTTGAGAGTCTCCTTTGTACCTCTGAATGATTTTGTCCCATATTTCTTTGGCTGATTTGAGCTGCATGACTTTTACAAACTCTGACTATGACAGACTTCCCAATAAAGTACTGAGAGCTTTGGCATTGGTTTTATATTTCTTTTTACCTACCGTATCTATAGGAATTGTTGTTGGAAATGTATATCCTCCTTCCACAATTTCCTATACATCTGTTCCAAGTGGCTGTAGATATCCTCTGGTTCTTATTTTCTAATAAAAAAAGTTGCTCCCATCAAAGGTTGGTAGTCTGATGGATCCCATGCTTTCTTTATTATTCATATTGATGGGTCTCCCTTCAAGCGATCAAGCTTCTTCTTAAGGACTTGCTCTCATACCAATTGTTGGAAATAATACTAAGAGAGGGGTGAATCGGTATTATGAGATCAATAATTTTATTTGCTAAACAGATTTGTATACACTACTTCAGTGAAGTGAACTAGCGTGTACTCGTGACTGTGCTTAATGAAACCAACACATATGCAAAGAACTTGTGATTTAGACGGTTTATAATGTGTTGAGCTTAAACCAGTATATCAAAGATTTATTAGACAGTGCAATAAAAGTAGAATAAAGCATCACACATAAGAAACACACATGAACACCAAGATTTAAGGTGGAAACCCAATGTGAGTAAAAACCACCTGCTGCTGTCGTTTCTGTCTTCTTTTAATAATAAGAAAATTGGTTTACAATCTTGTAATGGTGCAAACTCATACAAGTACGTAAGCTTCTACCTGCAGAAGGTTAAAACCTTATCTCTTTTTCCAGCTTCTATTGGAAGGGAGCTACAACCCCCTAGCTCTTGTACTAGCCAATATGTTTACTAGTACGTAGGTGTCAGCCTATAGAAAACTCCACTGTTCCACCAGGGACCATGTTTCATGAAATTTCAGATTGGATACTCTTGGATCACAACACCACAAGATGAAGGCCACTTTTCATAAAATGTTTAGATTGGACCCATCAAACCCTTTTAAACTTAAACTACATCAACCAATATTCAGTTAATCTGAACAACCAGATCACTAACACCAGAATGTTTTGTTGATCCCAAAACCTTGCATCATCATTCAGAACCAGATGTAACATCAAAAATCATCGATTAGAGTGTATACGCTACTTGGTTGAACCCAACCTGCATATGTATCTAAAGATAATGAATCATAATCTTTTGAACCACAGAATGTACCAATCAGTGGCATTCTAAATATCTACAGTCATATTACAAAGTTCAAAATAGATAGAAGCAAGGATCACCCTTCCTTCTCATTCAATCAATCAAAGAGACTCAATTTCCTCATACAATAGTTCTACGTTTAGGTCTAAGAGGACTTCATTGACATACAACAATAAACCAATAGAATTTGATTAGATAGATCAGTCAGATCTGAACCTAAGCTTTCCTTTTGTATACACTACTTGGAAGAGTCGAACCTTGATGTACACACCCTTTGGCTGAGACGAACCTGCGTATAGATCTACAAATTTTGACTCAGAACCTTGCTACAATTCTAGACTTCAAACAAACCCAGATCATCATAGATAACAAATAAAATAGGTGCAAAGCATCAGATCAGGTCACTCCCAATATCAGATCATTCAATAATAAGTCATTTCAAGTCTCATGATTCCTAATCCAATGTTGAGCTAAAGGTGCACATGAATATTTCAGATCTAGTCCCAAACATAACCCTGCAACATAATATATAGTTCAGATAGAAGTATTCCTTAGAATCTCATTGCTTGTATGCCATGGCCTAATGATCATCTCCTCCTTATATACTCTTAGGGTTTTCTCAATACCTTGGACCAAAACCACTTAGGACCAATACCTTGGACCCAATACCTAGGGTCAATACCTTGGACCAAGTGCCTTGGACCAATTACCTTGGACCAAAATACCTTGGATGAAATACCTTGGACCAAAAACTTGGTTTTCGAACATGTAAGGGCTTCTACTCTTGTGAAAGTGTGTGTATACATTATACACTACTTTTGTTCTATCAAACTACGTGTATATGCGTCTTGGACAAGGTGAATCAGTGTAAACCTCTCTTTCTGCATTCACAGCAATCTGATCTATAATCCTTTGTTGTTGACCTGTTGCACTATGAACTTTCATCTGAGTGAGTTGCCATCAAGGACAATACCTGTATCATAATGCCAACACATTTGTCTTTGTTAATATTAGACAATGTTGATAAATAATTTATTTTATTGAATATTCATTGAATGTTGCATGATTCCCTTTAATAAGCTTTAATGATGTACACAGTGCATGTTTAAGTATTTTTGCAAAGACTTTGATGCATTCTCTAATGTTTACTAATAAATTATATAAATCTCCGCGAACCCTAATTTATGACTTATTTTTTATGTGTGTAAGTGGATAAATTGATTGTTAAAGGTCTATAAGGACTGATCGTAGACCTTCGTGAAGGTCTAAAGGCCACTTTGATAGAGTTGCAGTAGTGTGCCATAGGAGTGTATTGATTTGCGCAAAGGCAACTCTGGGGTGATAAAAGACATCACACTAGTCTCTGGATGTAGAAACATGGTTCTTGAATCCCCCAATACTACTTCGGGTTAGACTGTAGCCTAGGGTACATAGGTTGTTGCCAAAAGGGCCAATACTGTAGGGATTTGTTGGTTGGAGCAACTAACTCTGAACTTGGGTCAGGACCCCCTAAGCCAAGAAATGGTTCCATTGTTGGGACTGGGAGTTGCTTGAACGAGATGTGTGATGTCGCATCACTGGAATCCAACCAAGAAATAAATTGAAAAGTGGTTGGATCGAAATATTCATGAGTTCAGAGGGCAAGAAAGTAGGAATCTATGCTTGTCAAAGGAGGAGTGGTTGAACAGGTATCTGTATACAGAGATACATGAGATCTTCTTCTGCACCTTCCCCATTGAACAATATGAATGCTTGGCTAAATTAACAGAGAAGTAAGGAAGGTGGAAGATCGATAATCTAATAGTGTGGAATCTAGAATTACTGTGATAGTTATAAGCTTCTAAAAACAAGATGGCATGGGCTATCGATCATTGGATTGATAGAATTATAGGAGAATTTGTTACATAATTTTTCGTTGATAACATAGTCAAATACAATGAAGTGGACAGGAGATTTTTCAAAGGATTGCGAGGTAAGAATTTATGATCTTTGAATACTTGGATTAAAATTTCATTATGTGAAAAATAGGTTATTCCATTACCTTGATGTTCGAAGGTGCGTGAAGTGGAAGACTCTTTGGAGATCGAGAGAGACGAAGTCTAGAATATAGTCAGCTAATGGAACCTCCTTCAAGTGAGGACGAAGGAGTGGTGCAAGCTTCCCCGCAAAGTGTTGTCTAGCTGATAACATAGGCTTTTCCATGAACAAATCATCCAGCCACTCCACCTCCACCTCCACCTCCACCTCCACCACATACACCTTCGCCCACACCTCCACCCCTGCCACCACAATTCAACATGGCGAACATGATGAAGCTGTCGATTTTCAAGGGCATAGAAAGTCAAGATACAAAGAAGTTATAGTTTGTTTCCAATGATGTTTGGACAACGTAATAGATTAATGATGAAAATATGAAGAAGGCATAGTTGGTTACTGCTTTGCAGGATCACATGCTAACATGGTATATTAAATATTATTTTGATAATCCTCTGGCATCGCTAGCAGAGAATAAGGATTCTTTGAACAAGGATTTTAGTAAACCTAAGTATGACTCATAATTAGTAATTGGATTTAAGGAAATAATGATGAGGGTCGTTGAGACGCCATGCGAATTAGATCAATGGTTGAAATGTAAAATTTGAGAAGCTAACATGCAGCTCTCCGATAGTCAACATCACGAATGGTTTATAGCTTTGCTTTTGCCCCACCTACGAATTTCTTTGTCACAACAGAAGATAGGAACATAGGTAGAAACCTTGGAAATCAGCATGAGGTTGCATGAAATGCCTATCTAGGGTGCAACCTTGAGGGTACAACAGATCCACTCTCAGTCACAAAGCTTAGACTTAGGACTGCAAAGCTTGAAGAAAGACAAGGAGACTAAACCAGAGGTGCACGAGAGAGTCTGGTGTTTGAAGTGCAAGAGCCAAAGGCATGATAAAGACCACTATCCAGTGTATGGGAATTATATTACAAGAGGGGGACCAATTCCCTTGAAGCCAAAAGCCCCAATAGGCCTGACCATGAGCGCTGTGCTACAGTGTGCTATTTGTGAGGTTGTTGGACAACACACAACAAATAATTGTCATTTGCTTCAAAAATTCATCTAGACATCTCAATAGTTTTTGTGTAACTTCTGCAAATCGGTGGGACACGATGAGTGCCATTATCAAATTTATGAACTGATGATGGAAAGAACACCTACATACCAGATGCAAGTTGAAAATTGACCTCTAGATCAGGGCACCAGTGGGGTGCATGGAGGTTATCAGGGAAGAGGATGAGGCTGAGGAGGGGGAGGACCTGGTATAGGTCAAGGTCAACTCATCTGCTACAACCGTGGAACGTCGAGGCACTATGTGTGAGGCTGCCAAAATCAAACATGCTCATTATCTCAATATTGCAGCCAGTTTGACCATACTATAGAATAATGCCCAGTGCTGATAGCTAAATTGTAAGAGAAGAAAGCACATCTCAACAACCTACATAGAACTTAAAAATGATGAGATTTGAGCCCTGTGAGGAGGATTAATGTATGAATATAATGTTGTGAAGTGGAATAACAACTAGCGATGATAAAGGAAAACAACCTGAATAGGACAGATGGGTCTATAAGGCCATAGAGAAGGAAGTTGGTTTTGATCTAAATCATGCTAAGGAAACTTTTATTGAAGGGAATAAAAGCTTCACTGAGGCCTCCACCTTAGGAAGCTAGAACAAGGTACAAGAAACCAGTGCACCTACAAAGGTTGATCCCTCTATGCTTACTACAGTTTTGGAGACCTGCATAAAACTAATGCACGATAGAAAAGTTGTGGAAGGCCTACAAGAGTTAACAAATGAATGTGCCAGCAAAGAAAAGGTTGTTGATGGGCATCGCATAGTCATAAAAATTAGCAAACATAAAGAAAAAAGAGGGTGCGAGATGGGGCTCACCATGCAGATAGGTGATTATGAGATGGACCAATTCATTTTGGATTTGGGATCTAATGCAAATTTTTTTCCAAAGAAAACATGGGAAAGGATGGGGAGACTTGCAATGCAGTGGTCCTCGATTCAACTCAGAATGGAAAACCAACAGAAGATCATCCCATAGGATGATTATATTGAGTAACTGTTGATGTAGAAGGTGCGAGTGTGATGGCCGATTTTGATGTTATAGAGATCGCTGAGGACAATAATCCATACCTTGCACTCCAGACAATTCACTGGGCCACTAATATGAAGAGGTTCAATAATCTCAAGGAGAGGACAATGTATTTTGAAAGGAAATCACTTCAGGTTGTAGTATCGTTGAACCCTTTAGAAGGGGTACGTTATACTTAGCTAGTCCACGATTATGAAGAAAGTCAAGATGAAATGGATCAAATCTACAAAATAACAATGCAAGACTAGGACTGGATCAATCCGATGGCAGATGGATGGATTGCATAGGACCAAGAGATTTCCTACACCTCAGATTCAAACGAAGATTTAGAGCACTGGCACAATCACTTGCATGAAGTATTTACACTGCGATGGAATGTGATGACAAATTCGTTGCAATGTGTTTCATTAGATGTAAGGAACCTACCCTACTATGATGGTTTAACTGACATAGATAACTTTCTGGATGAATTTGAGGATGAAGTCCCTAATTATCACCGCTTCCAAGCACTAGATTTGGTACTGTGCGCTATGAACACACGATGGTGGGGTACATATAAGGATAGGTTTGATGGATGGAAATATTACAAAAGAATGATGAGCTTATGGTTAGAGCAGCCTAACATTATATTGAATGAGAAGTTCACCATTTCCATGCGACTTCTACCAGAGCATGTCGCTTTTGACGGTCCGTGACGCATGCCGATCCCACTATTGAAAATGGAGGATTGGGACTTCGCAGATCATGCTAGGTTTCCACACTTAGCGATAGATAAGTGTTTGAGTCACCTATACTATATGGAGTCAGGTGTTACTACATTTGAAATGGAGGAATTGGTCTGTGGTGTTAGGAACTTGGGGCTACTCAATCTGGTGTGGGTGCTCCATTATCACCGCACCCCCATTAACATAATATGTGTGTGCCAGCTTCTCACATTGGTGCGTGATGGGTGTCTATGGCACATAGGGCCTATGCCCATCAAATATATGCTTATTCATAGAATCATGAACCTAGCTTATGAAGGCCCGAACCTCGTCAAGGAGTTTGGAGGCAAGACAGGGGAAAAGGACCTCGCAAAATGAATGAAGAGAGATTACGACCTTGTGAAGAAGACATGAGGGTATTCAATCCTCTCTATCAGAGATCTGACAGTTCAATTGGCCACCCATATATTTGTAGGGAAGGTGATGAGGAAATGTCATACAGATGAAGTTCCAATGCGTATAGTCTCCCTGGCTACCCATTGCGTGAAGGGTGTACAATTCAATTGGTCCAGATACCTTTGTGCAGAGTTCCTCGCAAATTGAAAAGAAACCCAAGATGAAACCAAGTCATTTCAATATGCTTTGTTATTACTGTCCATTGTGCTTGTTGAATGGGAATTAATGGAGGACAACTAATTTCCTCCACTTGAGGAAGGATTGTTGGAGGCAGTGCAATTCGATTCCTTATTGTCTACAAAAGACCCCTCGCGGAGTACAGAGACAAAGATATTTTGGGTTCTTATTGAAATGAGTCTCCATGTGGCTGTTAACCAGCATCTGAGGTTTTCCCCAGCCTTATGCACGTAGCTGTCACCCTATACGGCATTTAAGGCCAACTACCATAGAGTATACATTCAAGTACGAAAGGATCCATAACAAAAATGGCATGAATTTCCATATTTGGTGACAAAAACATATGTGCAAGAGGTGGTAGCGAGATGGACTGTAGAGTGGCATGCCCTCTTAAACATAGATGTTGGAACAAGGATGGGTGTGGGGTGTTCTGTTGCATAGAGGAGAAAGGAGGCAACTAAGCAATTTGTGCATACACTTGCCAAGTATAAAAATAAGGAAGTCGTAGAAAAGGCTTGGGTGGAACATGAACATGTTACCAAGGAGCAGGCGGAACAGGAGCATCATGAATCACAAAAAAGTGACAAGTCACCTTCGTCGGAGACAAAGAAGGAGGAAATTTCAGGGCAAGGCAGCGGTGGAGATGAGGGGTAGAGCATGCCATTCATTCTAAAGAAACATGGTAAGGCACAACAGGAAGGCACAAGGAAAAAGAATGAATTGGATAAGTCACAAGCTGATCCCATGGTCTTAATAGAGGGCAATCTCGATGAGATCAGGGATAAAATTAGCGGTACCATGACTAAAGTGCTGCAACAGTTTGAGAAGCAATATATGCACATTAGGGAGTGTCCAAAAGGGTCTACACGAGAATTAGATCCAAGCAAGAAGAATATAGGTGGGCACCATAAAAGCGAGTGCAAAGCAAGTGATTCTAGCCACTAGGACGAGCCAAGCAACATAGTTAGTCCAAACCCTTGACCCTATAATCGTAGCTTTTTTGAATGGAGCCTTTCATGTTGAAATAACCCATGATTGTGTTTTCCTAAATGCCATTAAGAACATTGGGCTGAATATAGTGGTGCTCTCCAATGAGACCCTCCACACGCTACATGTGGGGGTGGTAGATGAATTGAGTGCCTAGGATTAGCACACCCTTAGCCTTATCAGCGAGTATAGAGTAAACAATGAGCAGATGTTCATTGAAAAGATAGAGGCTCTAAAGGAAAAGGAGACACTACAGGCATAGACTACACGACTAGAGTCAACAGTCACAAAGGCATGCAAGACAATTCTTAAGCTTCACATCACAGAGGATGCATAGCTAGGAGAAAAGATCAGAAAACTAGCCTCTAGTGTGCATGAAGCTAGAGCATAGGTTGACCGAGTTCATTTTGAGCTCACCATGAATATCACAGGGTTGCAGTTAAAGTTGCAGCCCACGACTCCACCTGAGGTCTGGGAGTAGTGCAAAGCTATGATAAAGGAAGGAATGACTACCCTAAATGCCACATTAACTAACTGTATGACATTGTTCGAGCAAGCAATGGAGTTAGTGACAAATCTGTAGGAGGAAATGAACATGTAGACACTCAACACAGAGGTCAAGGAGTCGTAGTGGCAATATGATGAAGTTAGGGAAATTTCGAGCTCCATAGAAGCAGTGCAATGCCTAGTCGAATTATAGGAGGGTAAGCAACTCCTAGTGTAGGTAGAGGAAGCATAGAAGAAGGAGGCCTTCCTTAAGGATAGGCTACAACCTTGGTCAGAGTGGTTTTTTTAAGTCACAACCATTATTCAGGATAAGCTTAAAGGCTTGCAACAGACACATCAAATAGTGAGGATGGCTATCGAAGGACCAACTATGGAAAAATCAGTTGATGAAGTCAAGCATGCAGAAACTCAGAGCACTGCCGAAGTCACAGTCATTGAGGGGGAGTCGAGGGATCTTCATAGCAAGATCTCAGCACCAGCTCAGTGACTCGAGGGCAAGTCAAAATCTTTTCGTTGGGGGCATATTGGGACGGGGTCCCCTGGGTTACTTTTGAGGTTAAGATAACCCAAGTTTTGATAAATATTTGTAACTAATGTAAAGTATCCATGATTTGTGGATGTGGAGCACACAAATGATTAGGAGTCAAAGGGGTTTTAGCCCCTTGTTTATGTAAAGTTTGAGTCAATTTTGAGATCCACCAATGGTCTGCGGACCATGAGGTTTTATGAAAAAGGCTATAAATAGGTGTGTCTTAGAGAGTGTAAGTCATGTTTTAAGAATTGGTAAGTAATGTTTAGATAAGAAAGAAGTGATAGCGAAGTGAAGTGGGTTAGATAAGAGAAGAAAGGATCTACAGTTGAGTGCATAAAGGGCCAGGTAAAGTTCACAACTAAGTGTACGGACCCTTGCAGCCGTGTGCACAAGCTAGTTTTGAGTCTATAACCTTGCATTAAAGATCAATAATGATAGCTTCCAAAGAATTATTGTGTATTTCAATCTATCTTAATATTATATGTTGTTGATAAATAATGTGTTTTTTGTAATATTGACTAAATGTTGCATGATCCCCTTTAATAATATTTAATGATGTATGCACAACATGTTTACATATTTTCATGAAGACTCTGATGCATTCTACAATGTTTACTTATAACTTAATTAAATCTGCTTGAACCCTAATTTAGGACTACTTTCTGATGGATATAAGTGGATATGTTGACTATTAAAGGTTCGCAACGACTGATCATAGACCTTCACAAAGGTCTAAAGGCCATTTTGATAGAGTTGAAGTAGTGTCCCCTAGGAGTGTATAGATCTAGGGCAATAAAAGACATCACACTAGTCTCTGGATGTAGAAACTTGGTTCTTGCATCCCCCCTATACTGCTTCAGGTGAGGCTGCAGCCTGTACTACTTGGGTTGTTTTCAAAAGGGCTAGTGTTGTAGGGATTTGTTGGTTGGCACAACTAAATCTGAATCCGGGTCAAGACCCCCTAAGCCAATGGTCGAGGACTTGAATATCACCCCTTATCTATTTGGATTAGTGGCTCTGACTGGATATAATGGGACCAGTTTCACAATAAAATGTGATAGGATGGATAGGGTGTTGATTACCCAAAAAATAAGTGATAACCTATGTATTTATTACCCAATATTTTTATTATATGTGTGTGACCTAAAATGGTTATGTTTAGTCTATTAGAATGAATATTGATCAAACACTAACAAATATTGCATCAAATATCATTGAAACACTTTCTCATATACATATTAAAGACAACAGTCGTAGTATGTTCACAAGTGAATGAATACAAAACTGCATGAAAAGAGATACACATGACATAAAATATCAAGAGAAACAACTATCAATTCATAAGAAAATAAATACACAATGATAGAAATACCTAATGCATATATCTCTTCTCATGAAGTAAATAGCTCCAGTCCAATCTTTTTCATTAAGATGGTTTCCAAAAGTACAAAAGTGCAAGATTTTAAAGTGTTTCTTTATAAAATTCAAGATCCCTTATTGAAATATATGAAAGGCTTTATATAATAAAAAGAAAGTAAAAAAATAGATATTACATGAATGTTATCAGGAGGTTTAAACAACACTCCTTAAAATAAGTGATAGAAATACAAAAATAGAAGTTGTTGCAATGACGAGCTCCAACATGTAATGATGTCCACTCTTTGATTCAATGTCTCAGCTCATAGATATCCATTATCAACTTGAATTTAGGAGGCTAACCCATCCTCATGCGCAACTATATTGTATACACTACATCTGAAAGGGTAGGAATCATGTGGGTACATGAGTCAACAAGGTAGTGTAGCATTAGCCACTGACTATGTGGGTTCTCTAGATTTCTCCAATATACTTCCCAATCAGATTTTGTTAGTTGTTTAATTGCCTCTTCTCTTGAACTAGAAGTTTAATGGCATTTTGTTTCTAGGACTCTGATATCGAGGAGACTCAAAGGTGGGCGTTCCTGTATCAAATTAGCATTGTGAAAATGATCATTGATGGTTTCCATGAGATTATTTGCAGCATCAGTTGCTCTTGAAACTTCTCTTTCTGCGTGCTTTAGTTGATTATTCCAATCAGTGAAAATTATTTCATTATGTGATTCTGTTATCCTGGGAAGATCTGTTGCTCTACCCTTTGGAGTATCCTACCATGTTATGTATACTAAAATCTTATCATCAATCTCACTAAAAGTGATCGTCATTTCAGATGCTTGATTCATCATTTAATCACATATCTTACACATTGGATTGATGACAGATAGATTCTGATAGAATGTCACATGTTGCCTTGATAATGAAGAATTGAGTCCTAATGCTTCTTTTATAAAATCCTCAACCTTAGGATTACCTTTCAAATGATCCATAGAGAACTATAGCTGTTCTATTTGAATATCTTTGGCACTTATTTCTTCTTGATATTGGAGCTTCAATTGGTATAATCTCTACTATAATTTGGCCATTTATGCCTCCATTTGATGGTCAACACTCTGTCTCTCTTCTGCCAATTGCTGCTCTAGTTGTTGTATTCTTTTTTCTTTCTCCCTTATCAATTGTTTGACTTCCACTACTTTGTCAATAGTAGAAGATGCATAAGAACCTGCAAACTGTGATAGTTTTCTCAAAATTTTTGAAGGATCCATGGGGGTATCTTTGCATACTACATCCATGGGTTCATTATTAGGAATTATTGCTGATAATTTTTTCCACTTTCCTCCTTTTTCTCTGTCATTTTACTACAACTTGATGCTTGGGACTATTAAAGACATCAAGAGGAGGAATTTCCTCTACTCTTAGAATGAGTTCGGTTCAAGGGAAGGTCAAGATGATCTCAACTTCTTCTATGGTGACAAATGTTTCAGTAGCCCTTCCAGTGAGTGAGCTTTGTCCAGTGTTTTGGGGTGTGTTGAATGTTTTTTCCATTTCAAAATATTTTCCCCCTTGTCATCCTCTTAGTTGTTGGTAAAATTGTTTCCATGCCTCATCCAATTTATTTTTTAGAGGGGATTCATCTGTATGCACTTTAGTGGAAACATCTTCCACTTATTTATCCTTTGAGACTTTTTTATATTCCTTCTTCGTCTCCTTTTCCAGACTCTTCTCTAGGCTCTTCAATGAGTTGTGCTCTGAATTGTGCTTTGAGCCTTGTGATGAACCATGCTCGAACATTGTGCCGATTTATGCTCTAAAGTTTGTTTGGAACCTTATTCTAAATTCTTCTTTGAATTATGCTCGAAACAATTTTTTGATCCCTTTTCTAAGTTTTTTCTTGAGCTATATTCATTTTGAACATTTGGATGAAGGATATCTAAGAAATCGAAAGGGAATTTTCGTAGCCTTTTCATCCTGTACTGGTGGAATTGAGCTAGAATTTATGGGTTCAGTCTCAAACTAGCTAAATGTTCCACTTTTGAAAACTACTCAACAAACTCAAACAGGTTGTCAAAATCGTCATCCTCATGGCTAAACTGTCTAATTTTTACTTGGGTAGTGAAGTTCCATCCAACCTTATTGGGGTCAAACTGTCTGGTAGGAATGGTGGAATGTTTTAAACATGTAATGTGACAATTTCAAGCGTAACATGCTTGTCTTTGTGTAATGCATATACATCGCATTGGATGGGAAAGGAAGGCCAAAGAAACTTTTTAGATTCTTTTAGGGTCTTGATTATCCCATCCAGTATAGTTTGGTATGTGAATTCTCTTGCAAGAAATTTATCTCGTACATACCATGGCAGAACATGGGGAGGTGCTATGCTTCCAAATACTTGGACATAAGTAAACAGTTCTTCCCCAAACCTCCCTCCTATTGGTATAAAATCAATCTTGGCCTCATTAAATGATATTGGGGCCCTCTTTTCAAAAATAGCTTATTGGATGGGTACCATAATGCCTTGGCATATTTTGTAGAAATGGGTTTGGAAATTGGATTCCCATAGGATTTTGTGACGTATATGAATGGGGTTAGGATCTTGAATAGTGCATTTCCACCCCAAAGTTGGAAAATTGGTAGTGAAAAAAACTTCATCCATATTTTAGGCACTCATAAAAAATGGTGGGACTATTCTAGAGGTGACATTTTTGTTTTGTTTAAATTCTTGAATTTGGAGGGAAAGATTGTTAAACAAGATAATGACCGAATCCATTGTAAAATAACTTACTGTTACATCAATTAGGGGAACCCACTCAATAAATAACTTGGTGGTATCAACATATCCAAACAATCTACACATCATAGATGTGATATAACAGTAGGGAGCAATGAGAGATGATATAAAATATATACATGATTTCTCATGTTTGTTCTTGTTTGAATTGGACCTCCATTGCTTAATTGGATCCAATGGTTCCTCATTCTCGATTACAAAATTCTCAAGGAATGCATTATCATACACCTTTTGTGGGTCTCGTATATGATACATTCTCTTCAAGTTTTTTGATATGAAGGACCCAATAACTATTTTCCTTGAAGTCTAGAATGTTCGATTGCCAATGTTAATATTCGCCATTATCCCTTTTACCATATTGGTGTAAGGTAAAATCTTGGCTCTAGCAACAATTTTGTGAAGGAAATAACTATCAAGTTCAAAGTGGGATGCGTTAGAAGAGGTAGTACATGGGATGCTTCAGAAGATGAAGAGGTAATTATCCTTGGACCCTTAATCTCCAACAACTGATACATGGTTTCCCATGAGGAAGTACCACTATCGATAGTGCATGTCATTTTTGAGAATAGTGGGGGCATTTTTGTTACATTAGATGTAGAAAATTGTGTGGCTTCCATGGGTTTCTTTCCTTTCTTCGAATTAGTCATATTCTTACATAATTATTTCTCAAGAGAAACCTACAAATTCAGAATACAGAGGAATGAAGAGAAATAAGAGTTAAATGCAAAAGCATACAAACAAAGAAGGCCTTGAAATGATGGGAAGGGAAGTTGAAATGCGAATCAATATAAATAGGCCATCAAATCTCCTTTGGATTTGAAATTATAAATACCTTTAGAATCCTTTAAGGACTGAAATCATGGCTTCATGTGATTATTTATTGTCCATTCATACATCGCATCACAAAAACCTTTTAAAACAGTAAATAAAACTTATTTTCAAATACTCCACTGATATGCGATAGTGATATCATTGTATCAGTTTATTAAGTATGAGAGGTGCGATTCCAATAGTTGCAATATCATGATATCGCAATCAAATGTTTTTAGAGTAGTGAAGAATTGATATCGGAAAAAGCTTTAATCGATTACAAAATTGCGAGAAGCAATGTGGCATTGTAGTGGGCCAATGGGTTTATTATTAAGCACAACCTTTTTTTTTTAGCTTTATGATTTTCCTTAGGCACGCTCTTTAAGAAATAGCTTTACCATAATCGAGGAATTGGGAATGACACAGGTGGGGAGCATAATGGTAATCTTGCGATTTATCCAGACGTGATGATTTTAGAGAGTCTGTTTTACTATTTTGTCTGGTCGGTTAGCTTGTTGCATTTTGCAATAATGTTGTTCCTCGGTCTTATGATATATCTCTTTTGTTATAAGATTGCAATGTGGGGAATTTTAACTATGAAGGAATTTCATCAATACTTAAGCTTTTTAAGGAATAGATATGTTTTTTGTTCTTGGGGGCTATCTTTTCTCGCAAGTGCAAGTTTCAAAAGGGTAAATGAAACTTTATCTCTTTGAAACTTTACAACATGCGATATTGTCAGGTTTTCTTTAGGGTAAGCCTTATTCAAGTCATCTAACCTTTAATGAGGATTTTTTATTAAAAATCAAATTTGTTCTTAAAAAAACACATAAACTAAACTATATTCCTATATTTTTTAAATTTTTTAAGGGTCCCCACTTATTTATAAAATAATCTCATAAGCCATTTATGTAAACTAAAAGGTTGGGGGGGGGGTTTGTTGTTGCACAACACACCAGTTCCTCAAAAGCAAATATGACGGATATTCTACAACTTTTTGGGTATTGTAGGAGATTTATTAAGGATTTCATCAACATTTCTTCACCTTTGTTTTGGCTAATAACAAAATATTTAGAATTATTTTGGATATACCTATGTAAAAAGGCATTTAAAGAAATCCATGACCATTTAACAACTGGACCACTCCTTAGCGGCCTGAATTGGTTCTTGCCCTTCCAAATCCATACAAATGCATAAGGAAAAGCAGTGGGGGTAGAATTGTGAAAACTTGAAGGTAAATTTCCATATGGCAGCTATTCCATTATCAAGAACTTATTGAAGGATGACATTTATTACATAGTTACTGAAAAAATCTTTTATTTGTTGTACATTCTTTGAATAAATTTAGGGACTACATTACTCAATATCAATTTTTTTTTGCATATTGACCATACAACAATTAAGTACTTAATGAAAAATCTTGATGTAAATGCTTGAATAATTATATGGATACTGCTATGGTGTCTAGACTAACCTTGCCTCCAAAGAAGGAAGATATGGTGGAAGGCAAACTCCTTGATGAGCACCTCTTTTCAATATCATTATTGCCTCCATGGTTTGTTGATATAGAAAAATCGTTAGTTGCTAGCCAGTTTCACCCTCATTTGTTTTCAAAGGAGAAGAGTAATATTGTGAAGAAAAGTGCTCCTTATAATTTGATTGGGGGAAGATTCTTTAGGATGGGGCCTAACAAGATCCTACGAAGATGTGAAAGGGAATATGAGGGATATTGCATCCTCTAAGCCTTTCATGATGGACCTTGTGTGGCCATGTTTCTTTATTGAAGGAAAAACTACAACATTCGTCAAGCAAGATACTACCGATCTACCCTTAATCAAGATGCCAATAGATACACTGCAAAATGTGATGAATGTCAGAGGATGGGGAAACATAATCATAGTGGTGAGATGCCTTTACAACCTCAAGTGAATTTAAAGCCATTTTAGAAGTGGGGCATGAACTTTATTAGCATTATTGAGCCTCCATATCAATAGGAAAATTACATCATTGTGTGAAAAGGCTATTTGACCGAGTGGGTTGAGGTGAAAGCAATCTAGTTAGAAACAAAATAAAATTCGTATATTTCTTAAGAGGAAACATATACCACAAATTTGGTTTCCCAAGGGAACTAGTGTCAAATGAAGGATCTCAGTTTAATTCTAATCCAATAGAGGGGATCATGAGGCAACATCATATCATACATAGAAAATATACCCCATATCACCCTCAAGAAAATGGGAAAGTGGAGGTGACTAATAACTAATTGGACAACACTCTAATTAATGTAGTTAGCAACAACAAAAATGATTGGGTAGGAAGGATTATTTAGGCCACTTGGGCCTACAACACTACTTGGAAAACCAAAACTAGGCTCACCCTCTTTGAGTTGGTCTATGGAAAGAGGGACATATTATCCATTGAGTTTCAGTATAATACACTAAGAATGGTAACACAACTTGACATCGGCATCAAAAAATCTCAAGAAGAGAGATTGCAACAACTAAATGTGTTTAATAAACTCAAGCTATAGGCCCTAATGCACCCTTAAGTAGTTCGACAACAAAGGAAATTATGGCATGACAAAAACATTAAAAATAAAACCTTTTAAGAGGGAAATTTGGCTCTCTTGCATGATTTTATGTTCAAATATTTAAGAGAGAAATTCATGACCAAGTGGATGGGATGTTATATGATTGAAAATTGGCATGATAATGACTCAATTTAAACTTGGGAAATTGATGAAGAACATATCCTGCTTCTAGTGTATGGCTACATATTGAAGTTCTATAGGAAGCCCTCTCAAGGAACAAGTTTGATAATTCAATAATAAAAGAGATGAGTTTGGTTGAGAGCATTATAGATCCCATTCCATTCAGCCTATCATCACAAAGAATGAAAGAAGAAAAAATAAAAAGAATAAGAGAAAAAAAGGGAAAAAGGAAAAAGGAGAAAAATCTTAGGTGAAAACCTCCCTTGATGCACTTAAGGCAGCCACATGGGAAGAGAACCTCCTTGAGGTAAATAGTGAGCTTGAAGAAAAGAAAAGAAACAAAAAAATAGAAGACACCTAGGTGAAAACCTCCCTTCAGGCACTAAGGGAAGACCCACTAAGGCTAAAATCCTCCTTAACCCATCCAATAGGCCTCATAAAAAAGACAACGAGAAAAAGAAAAAAAAATCCAAAAAGAAAATCCTTTTATATTTTTTCCATTTCAATAAATGTGCAGGTACAATAGAGAACCAACAATATGAAAAACATACCAACCTTCAGTTACTAGCACACTCACCTTAAGATAAATTAGGAAGCTTCTCCACATTGTTTTCATTCATTCCCACACCATTAATAAGCTTCGTCAATCATTCCAAGGTCTTTCCCATTATTTGTATTCACTATCCCGAGTTGCGATAGGAAGATTCCATATTGTTATAGGATACCACAAAACAAATAGAAAGAATGGAGGGCTGAAATTTTCTTCACCTGTAAGTGATAAGAAGGTACCTAAGGTTATATAACATCTATATGCTCCATATGCAATTGGCACCTTGCATTGTTTCCTTCTCTGGCTCATTTTTCATTCACAATGATCCAACATTTCAACTTTTTCATATTAGTCACAAGTGAAAATTACCTCTCCACCACCACCACCAAGTAAATTCTGAATTATGAAAAATTTGTGAAGGCTCCAACAAGAAAAAATCATGATTTCTAGGAGATTTTGTGGTTGCTACTTGAAACACAATCTTATAGTAGTCTTTAGAATCCCTATAGGCCAAAGCCTCTATTATATGTAAAAAGAGCCACAAGCACCACCCTATCTATAGGATAATAAAATAATCCTTGAGTATCTATAGCACCTCCTATATGCTGATAAATGATCTTCAACCACCTACAACAATAACCCTTCAACCACTTATAGCAAAGTAATTTAGAGCTAGAGTAAAAGCACTAAAAATTTCCGAAAGGCCTCGAAAATTAGTAGCAGTAGCACTAGAATATTCATCAAGATAATCAAACAAATAAATAAAATCTAAGTCTTTTAAAAAATCCTTAAAATTTAGCCTCATCATATACACCAAAAACATCCATGACACGTGCAAGAAACACTAAAGGTAAGACACATGTATGTATCTCTCAGAACCTCACCCTTCGAACCTATTCTAACTTGAAAAAACATTAAAAGTGTAAGAAGGAAAGGTTTTATAGTGATATTTAGTTACAAGAACTACCTTAACCACATATAGTATAGAACTTAACATTTCTTAAAAGGAAACTCACATATGTGGGAGAAGGACGAGACCAAAAAGAAAAAGACTCGAGACGGTGGCTCAAAGTCACTTACTCATTATGGAACTTGGAGCATGATGTGTTAGGTGGGGTTCAACTCACCGTTGTGCATTAATCCCATCATCTCAACAAATGAGAACCTATGTCAGGGCCCTCCAATGTTATTTTGCATACAAATCTATTTTAAAAACTCTAATGACACCCCACAAGTGCTATATGAGATCAACCTAGATGAAATATTTCCAAGACAATATGTTATAGGAACCTATGTGAATATAGATAAGTTATCTAAATGAGACTGAAAGAGCACTACATGAAGGAAAATTTATCCTAATACAGCCACCAAATCCTCAAGGAGCAAAGGAAATCTTTCGAGGAAATGTAGGTGAAAATTTCTTTTCACTAACATTTCATATAAGTATTAAAAGAAAACACTTCAATTACTAGAAAAACCACTCTGCATTTTATAGTTTCAATTCTAGTGAAGATAACAGTTGAATGGGCTAATTATTTACTTTAGGATATGGTGTGTAAGATAAGGAAATTGTGCATGTTCCTTTCTCCAAGTTTGAAAAAATGTCAACTTTTCTTTGCTACAACATTTCCCACTGCATAGGAAACCCCAAGCTGCTATAGTAGCATAAGGTAATTTCCTTTCTATATTCTATTAGAATTATATTAGACCATGGAGAGAGGATCTAACAAGAGAGAGTCAATATACTCTTCAATAATCCATCAAAATCTCGAGGTCAGAAACATTTTTGATAATTACCATTAGCTAGTGTTTTTTGAGAAATTTAGATCATTTTAGATGAGTTTTCTCTAAAATTTTCCTCTAATGTCAAAAAACTAGAAGGGCTTGGGGTAATTAATATATTTATATTCCTAATAATCTATATAAATGATTATATTATTAGTAGGGTCACCACATGTCCTAGGGGGGTCAATTGTAGTAGCGAGGAGAGGCTTGAGACTGTCACAGTCGGGAAATATTATTCCTTTAGAATGAGAAAAATATGGAGGATAAAAATGGACTAAGAAGGGAAATCCTACAATATACATGGGATGAGGAGGCTTACCATTTCCTCAAATACATTTCCTATGAGTGAAGACTCAACATTTTGTATGCCTACCAATTTAGGAGTCTTTACTAATTAAGATTTCAGGTGGATTTTCCTTCGCTAGAGAGACTAAACATTCCTTATTTCCTCCTTTAGTCCTTAAAGGAAATGAGCATAGGAGTGAAAGGAGAAAATCATCATTATCTTTCTCACCATTGTCTGATCAAAATGATAATCCTAGATGCACTTGAAAGCCTACAAAACCCTTTCTCTTGGATTGATTTAATTAACTTGGACAAGGGAGATTTCTTAGAGACCCAAATAGAGCCTCAATTGGAGTTACAGAAGGAAAAAAATAAATATGAAACTAAATAAGGATCGAAATAATAATATGAGATAGAAGGGGAAGAATCAACAGAAGAACTAGAAGAGAAGACAAATAAGGAAGCATGAAAATAGAAAGAGACGCAAGTTGAAATAGAGGTAGAGGTAGAAATACCTAGAATGAGGGTTGAATAAGCTAAATTTAACAAAATAAAAGGCTCAAAATCCCCAAGAGGCTATTGAGACATCATACACACAAAAAAGAAGAACAAAAAGGTGGAAATGGATGAAACTCTAGAGGATAACTTACAAGAAGAAGTTGTTTCTAACTTAGTAGCCCTGAGCACCCCAATAAAGTTTACAATGAGGAAAGCTAGGTAAATTCCTCTATACTTAAGGAGAAGGAAGAGAAACAAAATAAGGTGTTATAAAAGTATATATTACAGAGAAATGGAAAACATAGAATATTTCGTAAATATAAACACAAAAAATGAATAAAACCAAAGAGACACAAATATACGTGGCTCACCCAGTTTGGACTACGTCCACCCCAAACGACCAAACCTTCCTTTATATTATCCTACAAAATGAAGAGACACAACCTACAGTAGATCTTTTGTAATATCCTATGTTTTCTCTCATAGTCTCACCTCTCTATTTCTCGCTAAGATAATACACATCTATATATCACAACCTCAATACAATGCCCTCGTACAAAGAGAGGGGTTGCCTTCTAAGGAAAAAAACCCTGAACTAAACATATGTTCTACCATCAGATCATCTGCCTAATGAATGGCCTAGATCGACTAGAAATTACTATACTTTTACAAGTCAATTTTATATCTGTTTTTAGCTTTGGTGGCACTATCCCTGAAACCCCTCCCAAGGGACCGCTAGCCCCCAGACCCCCCAGCTGGGGGGGAAAAGTCCCCTCCACACCCCTTCGTGTGGAGGGGTGTACAAACTTACTATGGTATACATCTGGTTGAAACAAAGACCTCTAAATAATCATGTTCCACACCCAAAAATCTGCCACTTGGAAAATGATTGTAGCAACTCCACCGCCGCTTCATTTGCTGGACAATGACTCCTCTTTGGACCTATATATTTCTCATCTTCATTTTCATCCTTGAAGACCAATTGAAACTGAGCATATTCTCAGTTTCTCCTTGGTTACAACTTTTGTTAGCATATGTGCAGGATTCTGGCTAGTGTGTATCTTTTCCAGCTTCAACTCTCCATCTCCCAACACTGATCGTATGAAATGGTACATGAGTTGTATGTGTTTAGTCCTGGAATGAAATGTTGAGTTCTTTGCAAGATGAATGGAACTTTGGCTATCGCTATATAATGTGCCCATATCATGCTACTTGCCCAATTTACCCATAAACCTTTGTAACCAAATCATTTCTTTACTAGCCTCCATAGCAGCAACATACTTTGCCTCTGTTATTGAAAGTGCAACAACACTTTGGATTTTTGAAACCCAACTGACAGTTGTTCCACCTATAGTAAATACATACCTGTAGTGCTCCTCCTATTATCTCTGTCACCTACCTATTTGTATCAACATATCCCTATAGAGAAATGTTTGAACCACCAAAGCATAATGCTTGATTTGTGGTACCTTTCAAATATCTGAGAATCCATTTCACTACCATCCCCTGTTCCTTTCCTGGATTGTTCATGTACCTGCTTACAACTCCCACTGCATGTGCAATATCAGGCCTTGTGCAGACCATTACATACATTAAGCTTCCAACTGCTGATGCATATGGAACTTTAGACATATAATCCATGTCTTCTTGGGTCTTTGGGCATGTTTCCTTACTAAGTTTGAAATGGATAGCAAGAGGTGTACTAATTAGTTTTTCATTGTGGATATTAAATATTTTCAATGCCTTTTATATGTACTCATTCTGAGACAATTTTAATTTGCAATTTTTCCTATCTCTAGTTATTCTCATACCAAGGATTTGTTTTGCAGCTCCCAAATCCTTCATTGCAAATGAATTTTCCAATTTCCTTTTGAGCACATTTATTTCCTGCATGTTAGACCCTGCAACAAGCATGTCATCTACATACAGTAACAGTATAATATAGCTACCATCATTTTTCTTTTTTAGATAAACACAATGATCAGAGTGACATCTAGTATAACCTTGTTAAGACATAAACATGTCAAATTTTAGATACCATTGCCTTGGAGCCTGTTTTAAGCCATACAAGCTCTTCTTCAACCTGCACACTAGTTTCTCCTTCCCTTTTACCTCATATCCTTGTGGCTACTGAATATATATCTCTTCCTCCAAATCCCCATGGAGAAAGGTTGTCTTTACATCTAACTACTCAAGATGCAAATCTTCAACTGCTACTAGACTTAAAATAGTTCTAATTGAAGTCATTTTAACAATAGGAGAAAATATTTCATCAAAATGAATACCCTTTTTCTGTGCAAACCCCTTCACCACAAGTCTAGCTTTGTACCTTTGTTTTCCTCCATCTTCTTCCTTCAGCTTGTAAACCCATTTACTCTTCAATGTAGTTTCTCTTGTAGACAACCTGACTAAGTCCCAAGTCTGGTTATGCATTAAGGCGTTTATCTTTTCTTCCATGGCTAGCTCCCACTTCTTCTTGCTTTCAACCTACATTTCTTCTTCATAACATTTGGGTTCACCAGAATCAGTAAATAATAATAATATAATGAAGGAGAGTATCGTTCAACAGGTATACTTATCCTGGTAGATCTTCTAACACCACTTTCAGGTGTTTGGGGTGCCTGTTGCTGTTGTGGTGATTTCAATTGTTGTGTTTGTTGATTATTATTATTTTCAGGAACCTTTACTTTTTCAGCGATCTCATCAAGAACTATGTATTCCTTATTTTCTTTTTCTTGTTTCTTTCCCTGCAACTGATTCTTATACAAGACCTTTTCATTGAATATTACATCTTTGATCCTAATGATTTTGTGATTTTCATAATCATATAAGCGATAACCAAAATCATTAACACCATATCCAATAAAGGCACGTTTCTTTGATTTTCCCTCAAGCTTTGTTCTATTTTCTTTATTAATATGGACAAAGGCCTCACAAACAAAAGGCTTTAAAAAAGAGTAGTTTACCTTTTTACCTATCCATGCTTCCTCTAGAACACCACCATCCAAGGAACTTGAAGGTCCTCTGTTTATTAGATAAACAACAGTATCTATAGCATCTGCCCAAAATTGTAAAGGCAATCCTGCATGAAATCTCATGCACCTTGCATGCTCCATGATTGTTATGTTCATCCTTTCTAAAACACCATTTTCTTGTGGTGTTCTTGTAACTATCTTCTCTTTGTGAATTACATGCTCTGAACAGTACCTATCAAACTCTTTGCTACAATATTCACCTCTGTTGTCTAATCTGAGACACTTCAATTTCTTTCCTGTCTCAATCTCAACCAAAGCTTTCCATTTGTTGAAAGTATCAAATACATCAGATTTATTATTAATACAATAAATCCAAGTTTTTCTAGTTACATCATCAATAAAAGTAACATAATAATGAAGGCCACTGAGAGATGATACCTTAGCAGGTCCCCATAGATTTGTACGCACAAGCTCTAATTTTTTGCTCTTCTTTTCTTTCCCAACTCGAAGAAATCTTATTCTCTTCTGTTTTCCATAAATGCAATTCTCACAAAAGTTTGGATCAACATTCTTCAAACCGGACAACAAATTCCTTGAGTGAAGAGTCTTCATCCCTTTCTCACTCATGTGTCCAAGCCTATGATGCCATAATGTTGCATATGCTCTTTTGGAAGTTAAAGCATTAATAGAGTTAGAAATACCATTGCATAAATACAATGTACAAACCTTTTTGCCTTCTGCTATTACCAAGACTCCTTTGGTGACCTGCCGAGCTTTATATGTGAAAGTTGTGACACAACCTTCACTGCCTAACTATCTTGTTGAAATTAGATTTTTCTTCAGATCTAGAACATGCCTTACCTCCTTTAGTAGTCATTGGTTTCCATTTTGCTATTTTACAAGAACCTTACCCATTCCAACAATTTTACAGGGTTTATCATCACCCAAATGGACTTGTCCAAAATCTCCTTGAACATATTTCTTAAAATATTTCTTATCAAGTGTGGCATGGAATGAGGCCCCTAAATCTACCACCCAGGAATCAGTAATATTTTCAAAAGAAAGAATCAAAGAATCTTGTAACACCTCACTTGTCACATTTGTTTCATGATTGTTTTCTTGATGTGCATCTCCTTCTCTTCCCTTCCGATCTAGAGTCTTTCTTTAGGTGTCCTTTATTTCTGCATTTCCGGCACACTATCCCCAATCTGGACTTGGATTTTCCTTTCCTTGATTTACTACGATATCCTGAGCTCTTTCCTCTTTCCATTTTTCTTCCCCTAGGCTCTGCACTGAAAGCATTACCAGATGTCTCATCGGAGATTTTCCATCGCATTTCCACGCTAAGGAGAGCACCGACAACATCATCAAACTTTAAAGTACTAGATCCAAAAACAAAGTTACTAATGGCCATTACTAAACCATTCCAGATTTCTGGCAATGAGCACAAGAATAACAGATCTCTAATTTCATCATCACAGTTTAACCCTACAGAACTTAACTGACTTGTAATAGTATTAAAATCATTTAAATCATCTGCAACAGATCCACCTTCTGACATCTTCATATTAAATAATTGTTTCATAAGAAATACCTTGTTTGAGGCTAAAGGTTTTTCATATAGTTTCGCCAATGCGTTAATCAAACCCTCTGTCATTGTTTCCTTCAAAATGTTGAAGGTGACTGATGCTGCGAGGCACAACCGTACTTTTCCGAGTGCCTCTCTATCAAGAAGGTTCCATTCTTCATCTATCATACCCATCGACATCTTTGTTTTTCCACTCAATGGTAGGCACATATCCATCTAATACAGATAATCTTCCATCTGCATCTTCCATAGCGAGAAGTTTTGGCCATTAAACTTGTAGACCCTAAACTTACCATCTTCTGCCACTACTCCCACTCAAACCAGGAACCCTTCTCTCTTGCGAGTTTGTTAGCCAAATAGACCTTCGGCACTGATACCAACTGTTAGAAAATTATATATTACACAGCAATGGAACACATAGAATATTGAATAAATATAAACATAGAAAACACATAAAACTAGAGAGACATTGATATACGTGGTTAACCCAGTTTGGGCTACATCCACCCCGAACAGCTAATCCTTCCTTTCTATTATCCAACAAAATGAAGAGACACAACCTATAGTAGATCCGCGGTAATATCCTCTGTTTTCTCTCACAGTATTACCTCTCTGTTTCTTGCTCGGAGAATACACATCTATATATCACAACCTCAATAAAATGTCCTCATACAAAGAGAGGGGTTTCCTTTTAGGGCAAAAAACACTAAATTAAACATATGCTCTACCGTCAGATCATCCACCCAATGAACGACCTAGATTGACTAGAAATTACTATACTTTCACAAGGCAATTTTACATTTGTTTTTAGCTTCGAGGGAGCTACCCCCAAAACCACTACTAGGGGACCACTGGCCTCTAGACCCACCAGCTGAGAGGCGTGTACAAACTTCTTGCGGTATACATCTGGCTGAAACAAAGACCTATAAATAATCATGCTCCACACCCAACATAAGGCCCATCAAAAAACCGTAGCCACCATCACCTACCCCAATCACCCTTTAGGAATCACCTAGCCTTGATGAAGAATCTTGGAAGAAGGAAGAAGATAAATTTTTGATAACCTTCACATCATTAAAAGGAAAAGAGCCATAAGCTCAGTCAGAAGGGTTAAAAGTTCAAGGCATATTACTTCTAGAATAAACGACAGTGCCATAGGGGTAAAATATAGAATAGGATAGGAATGTAGAATCATGATGGTAGGTTTCATAGCTACATGAATTAGATGCTCAACGAAATGTATGTTCTTATTATTCTTGAATTCAGGCAGGTTAAATTATCCTTATGCACTTTGAACTAGTCCTATTCGTTGAGCTAGATATTGAATGAGGAATAACACCTATATAGAAAGGTTAAATATTACATTAGAAAAATCCCCTCTATACAAGAGAATCACATAGAGAATTGGATTCTACTATATTGGACTCAACTTCAATTCTCCGTTACTATTGGTCCTAGAGGAGCATCAAAATGAGGATGAGGAATACAGGGGATGGATAGAAAGTGAGGAAAATGCATATTTCCATCCAAAAGGGTATACCACATCTACAAAATCTTGGGATGTTATAAAATCCATTAGGATAATGAATGAAAAAAATAGAAAAATAAATATGGATAGGTTTCTCAAAGGATATGAAATAGTTTTAGTAGGGGGTATGATATGCCTCCCAAACACGTAAAACATGTGACACATCTAACAATTCCTAGGCACATTTAACCTTTCCTTCTACACTTAATAATGTACTTGTAAGATTTAATATGTTCTTTGGAGGGTTAAGAGATGATATTCATATCTTTTGTGCCTAATTAATTTATTATGCAAGATATTGAGAGTATTTGATGCAGATCATGCAAGATTCCAAGAAGAGAAAAACATGGGGCATTTCCCTTGTTAAAAGATAATAAAAAATCAACTGGATCAAGGACATTATAACCTCCCTATAGGTACAAAGTCATTAGGGAATTAAATCCTACTTTCTATGATTTTTGAGGGAATAAATCCTCTCTTCAAGGAGGATTCCCCTAAACCATGTTGATATAAATAAGGGGCCTGAGTAGCCCATTAAGGTTCAAACTTTTAGAGAATATAGTCAATAGTAAAAAATTATATTTTCCTACTTTTTCAGTTCTGTCATATTTCATGTATGAGCATATTTCTAGATTATTAAAAACCACTCTTTTGTTTCCAGATTGGTTCTCCTTTAAGGGACCTGAGCCTCCTTGGGCTAGGGCCCAACCCATGTGCTAAAGGCCACTTTTGGAAGTTTTACTTTCAATGAATTTAGTTTAGTCATGAATTTCTGCAAAAACTATCTCTCAAGCTATTTTCTTTACATAGTTAATGAATTAGATTGCTCCCAAGTTTGTTTATGCATATTTCTATTATAATTTTAGCAATAATTTATTTCATGCAATGATACACTTTTGATTTACACTTCAACTCATCTTTTCTATTGCTTTATTTTATGCATCTAGTTAGTTTATCAATCATTCAATGATTTTTCTTTCAGTTAGATAGTACTGTTTAATTTAGATAATATTTCTTGGGTATAGTTAGTATTCTTTTTTTTGCGCTTATCTCAGATAAATCATCATCCTTTCACTCAATGTTACACATTTCTTCAGTCCGTTAGTACAATAATTTATATCTTGTTGAGCTACAAGAAATTCCATATTTTCCTTCTTGATATACGAATTGATGCATTGAAGATACCTAATATTGGGAACGACTTATTCACCCTTCTATAACCTCCCTTCACATTATTCATCCCTCAAATTTCATTTAGGATGCCTAAAACAACTCTTGGATCTATTTCCTTTAGCGAAATAGGGGCATCCAGAAGTAGTACACCAATTACACTAAAACACTTCCAAATTTGCACTCAATCTTGCTTATCATTCCTTAACACATTACAATTCCCATTAGACCCTAAATATGGAATTTAGAAGATAGATTCCCCCTTTGAATCGTTCACCTAGTAGCTATAGTAAAACAATTTTCTTTTCTACAAATTAGTGTTTGTTGTTTGAATGTTCTCTTTTAGTTTCAAGTTGGTTTACCATGCATAATAAAATAGAACTAACTTAGTTACAACATTCTTGAAATGATTTTTTTTATTTTCCTACAATTAAACTAGGTTTATTTGTTCTTATTTCCTTTCCTGCAATTAGATTAAGATTATTTGTTGTTCTTTCCATTTCTGCAAGTATATTATGTTTTCTTTTAGTCCTTTAATTTTTGTAGGTAGAGTAGGTCTACCTTCTATCCTATACTTTTCTACAAAGCTACAATACTTTTTCTTATTTCTCTTTTCTTTCTAGCAATTTATGGTAATTTTTCATAGCCTAGATAGTAGAAGTGGCTTCTATACAACTTAGTTTCGCTTTACTTGCATTCGATCAAATAATGAAGAATATATTGCATGCTACACACATAGCATTGAGACCTCTTAAGATTGTACAAACCCCATGTTGATAATTAAAGTTAAGGCCCTCAATATTTTCTACATTCTTGTTGTAATATTGAAGGGCATCAGATGGCATGAGTAGGGCTTATGTTGAGACAATCCACTAAGCAAATGATGCGATGGATGACTCATGTGACATACATGATGGATGATCCAACATAATGATGTGATGGACGAGTTGTGAAATGTACATGATGGGCGAGAGTGTGTGACATATGCGATGGGAGAGGTGGTGACAAGGTTGAGTCAACTCAATTGAAGTTGAGTTTGGTTACATGAATGGTTGTTCAGTCCGACACTGAATTGAAGTGTTTTGATTATTCGAAATAAAGGGTGAATGTGTATATATAAACAAAGGCAAGGATGAGTTGAGGACATCAATTAACCAACAAACAAGCAAATATATCACAAGACCCAACAAAGGTATATGGTGCATACATAAAAGAATAAACAAAGTTCTTATGAAGGCTTGCTAGTCATGCTAAGGAGGATGATATACATTCATTTTATTAGGGAGTTTGAATAAAGGGTTGTTGCAGGCCAAAGGGTTATAAGAAATTATCACGATGGGCCTAATTTGGAAATGATGAATATCATTTCCTATTTTGAGTCTTCGTACATTATTTATTTAGGATGTAGGTCAAAGGGTCGAACTTATATTGGTTGAGGATGCAAGAGGCAAAGGGATGCGACCCAACTTTGTAGTATATTTATATTGGAAGGTTGTGGAAGTGAGACACTAATGCTCAACCCAACCGAGATATTATAAAATAATATTGTTGGGGAAGCATTTGAGAGTTCTCACTCTCATTCTACATTATGTTATATTGTTGTTCATGGTAAGTGTTATCATGTGAGTTTAATGTATTGATTTTATATATTAAACTTGAAGCAAACTATGCATAACTGAAGCATATTATTATTCAAGTGAATTGGAAATTGATTCTAACTAATAAAAATAGTGTTACCAACTTAATGACAATTCAATTGAGTTCTCATCCGATTTGAAAGCAATGATTCAAAATCAATTTTTTTTTTTTGTTTTTAAACATATTTTTGACACTTTAATTTTTATTATGTAGTAAGTATGATTTTTTTTTTAAAATGTTAGTGATTTTTGTATTGATTTTGAAAAATGTTGATACACATCAAATCCCTTCCTTTTTTGGGGGGCAGGGGGTGGGGTGGTGGGCTTATTTTTGACACTTTACATTTTCTAATGTATTAAGCATGGATATTTTTTTTAATATTGGTGATTTTCATGTTGATTTTGAAAATCGTTGATGAAACATCAACTTTGTTTTTTGGCAAGGGGTATATTTTTGACACTTCAAATTTTCTTATGTTTTAAGTATGCCCAATGTTTTTGAAATGTTGGTATTTAAGCATTTTTCAAGCTGCCTTCTTCTTTTTCCTTCTTGAGATGTTTGTTTTTAAATAGTTTTTCAAGTTTGTAATTTTTTTCTTTGAAATATTTTTTTGTAATGAAATTTCCAATTTCTTTTGCAAATCAAAATAATAATAATAAAAATAATATTTCAAAATTATGATTGTTTATATATTTATGTATTATTAATTAATACTTCAATACACATAAAATTATTTTGACTACATAATATAATTTTAGACACTTGACACAAAAAACACATTTCTAGACGTTTTTGCTAAAAATGACATATCAAACAAAGTAATTTATGGAAGGAATTGCATATAAAAGGTTGAAAAATCGACAAATTTTATGAAATTTTTATGATGTTTATATCAAAAAATGATAATATTTGAAGTTATTTTTTCCCCAAAATAATGTCTCTCATAAAATTTCAAATAGAAATAACGAAAAAAATGTTTAAAAACATTAAAAAAAATAACAACTTCGATAGGCACAAAAAGAAAAAAACAAAACAAAAACTACATTGTTAAAAATACAAATTAAAATACCAAAAAAAGGTTCTAACTCAGCAAAAAAAATATGTTAAATAAAAAAGTAACAGTATAAATCATAAATATCAAAATTGGAAAAAATCAAATTAACATTGAAAAAATACTTTCAAGTCCCAGTAGCACAACCAGTTGAGGATGGGCCTTGTCAGCAAGGCGAACCAACATCAAATCTCACGGGGGGTGGTTGTGCCCTGTGCTAGGCGGAGGAGACATGCTAAAAATTCCACTAAGCTTAGGGCTGGTGTGGCCATGGCAGGGTGCAACCTTCAGGTGACTTTGAGGGATTTGATGCCCCTGGGTTGTGGATCCTCAAGGCAGAGGTCAATCATGCAAGATCACAAACAACTTGACAACAACAATAACAAAAAATAAAAAATGTAATATAATAAAAATTAAACATTAAAATATTAAAGAAAAACAAATCAAAAATAAAAAATATTAAAAAAGGTAAAACATCAAAAGAAAATTAAAATCACTAAAATTAAATTTGAAAAGTGAAATCCATAGGGTATTGGATAAATGGTCATAAGGGTGCTTAGTTAAGGCACTCTGTGATGTGAGGTCATTGGTTCAGTTCCCCACCATGATTCGGATGATATATTGGACATGAACAAGATGTAGTCCCACCAAGCCTATAAAAAAAAGTTTAAAGTTAAAGAAATGATTTCAAAAAAAAATAATTCGTTGACCATGTCGACTCCTAGAATGAATTAGGGGTTTAGTGGCACAACCCCTCATTGATTTCAAGAATCAGTGAGGAGTCGGGATCAGGAAGAAAGGGCCATGGGCTGGGCTAGTGGATAAGTGATACACAAGCCCTCATAGATTCTAGGAATCGATGGGGTAGCCGCTCCATGGCGGCAAGGCCTATAGACACAATTGGTGGAGTGGTGCCACACATGCACTCATCGATTATGAGAATCAATGGGGAAGCCTTCTCTAGGTGATAAGGCTCATGGCCAGGGATGGTGGAGCAGGAATCCCCACTCCAATAGTCCTATTCAAAACCATTTCTACTCGAGTAGGGCTACCTCGTTGATTTCCAGGGGCGAGTGGATTATTTATTTTTATTACATTTTTATCAATTTTTAATTTTATAATTCTTTATCTATATCTATATATATATATATATATATATATATATATATATATATATATATATATATCTGTGTGTGTGTGTGTGTGTATAATTGTTTTTAATGATTTTTATATGTTATTTATTTTTTATTATTAATTCTTTATTTTTTAATTATTTATTTGATTTGTTATTTTTTTAATTTTGTTTTTTTAGTGAGATTTTTTTTATTTTGATTTTCCTTCTATGAAATTTTTTTGTTTTTGTTTTTCTTTTTTTTCTTTTTTTTAATTTTAATTTGATTTATTTTTTTGCTATTATTATTATTTTTTTCTTTTTTATTTTTATTTTATTGGTTTATTTGTTTATTTATTGTCAAGTTGTTTGAGTCCTCAGATGGTTTTGGGCTTATATTTGGCTTGAGAAACGATGACCCAAAGGCATGTGAACTATCAAAATCACCCAGAATCACACCCAACCTGGGACAAACCATCCGTTAACATGGATTGATTTTATCCCACATTGTTTTGAACCAGTAACCTTCACATCATGGAGTCACTTAATAGTGCACCCCATTACCATCTATTCTATGATTCGTGGGATGTATTTTTTTATATTTTTTTTTTAATTTATTTAATTTTAATTAATTTATAATTTTAATTTATAATTTTTTAATTTATTTTACCCATATATTTTTTTTAAATTATAGGATTTTTCGTTTCAATGGATCAAGTTTGTTCTCACTGTATGCCAATTTCACGATTCATTTTTTATAAATCCACTCCCATTATGTTTCAATTTGTTGGTTGACTTTTAAATTTTGCATGCAATATGTGGCATTATCTTACATTAAGTTTTTGTAAATCGCTATACATTTAGCATTTTATAAAAAATTACACTCAGTATAAGGACTCTATGATTTATCTATTTATTTTTAAAGATTTTTTAGTCGTGATATTTTGTTTTAATACAAAGGCTAGAAAATTTAGAAATTTTAAGGTGTTTTTGGAGTCGTGATATTTTACCTTTAATGCCATGGTTGAAATTGTTGGAATTTTTTGGATTTTTAGAGTCACGATATTTTATCTTAACGCTATTGTAAAAAACTATTGGAATTTTAAGGTTTTTCAAGGTCATGGTATTTTACTTTTAATGTCATTAATAAATATGATGGAAAGTTAACAACAATAATAATGTTGATGCAACGTAACTTTTTATGTTTTTATTTTTATTTTTATCATCGATTTATTTATTTATTTATTTTTACGGTTATTGCACAAATTTTTTAGCTTTTAATGCCTTTGTTAAAAATAAATGGATTTTTTACTTGAAAAGAAAGCAAGTGTTTATGTAGCATCAACAATTTTCATTTTTGGGGTGTCTTTCCATGCTTATTGCACATTATTTTTGGTTTTTCATGCCATTGCTAAAAAAAAATTGAATTTTACCTCGAAAAAAGGAAAAAAATTGTTGACGCAACATCGACACTTTTTGTTTTTGGGATGTTTTTGCATGTTTTTTGTGCAAAAATATGGGTTTTTTGGGCCGAAGTTTTCATTTTGAGGTTACACTTCTTGTTAACTTAGTAAATTTGTTTAAATAGTAAAAGTAGTTTTTGTACTAGGCTGAGGTTACATTTTTTTAACTTAGTAAAATTCTTTAAATACTAGAAGTGGTTGTTGTACTAGGCTTAGGTAGACATCTGACTCACATACAAGGTACACTAGCTAGAGGTGTAGTTTGGGTATGAGTAAACCCAAGTTGGTTTCACCATTGGCAAGAAATTGCATCATTGTTACACACCTCAAGGGACTTGAGAAGCCTCTAATTATATTGTATTTTGATGTTATTTAGATGTCCTCTATCAAGTTTATTAGTTTCCTTTCTTGTGAAATGCTTTGCAGGCATGATTCTAAAATGAAACTCTATATATGGTAGATATTTAAATGTTTATAGGGTCATTTATGCTTTGGAAACATGAATGCCTCAAAGTTAATAACTTGGCATCCATGTCATTCAATGGTTGCAAATTTCATGACTCCAGCTGGGAAGTATACAAGTTAATTTTTTCTTTGTTGGTAAAAATTTAGGAGGAGCCATTTCCCTCAAGTTGTTTTACCTCTTCAATTTCACTACATCAAGGGCTTAGGAAAAGATCCTTATCAATAAAGGAGAAAAATAAGAATTTATTCGGTATCATGCAACTCAATTGATGATCACAAATAAGTGGTATTATAGAAAATTCCATTGGCATCCATCATGTGTCAATATATAATTATGTACCTGATGTGTTTGGAATCTTATCCTTTTGTTTTATACTTTATAGATGGTATACCTATGGATATACACAAATAGGTTGGACATTGGCATATGGAAAGGAGCCAGAGGATTTGTTACCCGCTTCGCTCAATTAATGCTTGTCAACTATAGCATTTTTGTAGGAATAATTTCAAATATACATAAATAAATAACATTCTTATTACCTATGTGTATCTGTACACATTATTTCACTATTTTAACGTTCATTAGTTAGACTATGTTAAAAATCCAATGACCATGTTAAGGGTTAGTGTGGCCTAGACTAGACATGATCTAAAGGTGATTTTGATAGATTTTGATAATTTTTATATTAATACATTATTTTAATAGTTTAATATTGATTAGTTAATTTATTCATATATATTTTTTTATTTTGTGTTATAAAAAATGGACAATGTTGCTGGAGTTGACCAATTCTACGATTTTGGAATGAAAATCAACCTAATCAATTACCTTGAATGGGTTAGTTATGAAATTTTAATGTTTTCAACTTTACACATATTAGTCCTACCTAGCTGAATTTTATATGAGCCTCACACCTAATTCCCCACTAAAGAATCAACATGTCATTTTAAAAATTGATTTAGTAACAAAATTAGATTATAAATGCTAAGTCTTAATATCATCCCTTTGTATAGATGTTGTTTAATTTTGTAACTATGGTCAGTATTCATAATGTATGTTTGGCCCTTGATGTATTTAACTAATTATTTTAAAGCACATTTTAAATGTTGGAGTAAAAATAAAATTATATTTTGAGTCATGTCCCATTTTGACTTCAAAAAAAAAATCAAAAATTTGAAATTGAAATTCTTAGCTCCAACTTTGTCAAGTCAGCCTCCCTCCAAGTCAAGTTGTCCTGGGAAGATCCATACCATTTTGACCCAAGTAGATTACTATAGAAAGGAAACTCAACCTCCTCCTCAAGCAACCACTTCACACACTCTCAAGAATTTAGTTTTTTGGAATTCCCACAATGATTAAGAAGGACAAAATAAAGGGTGAATTGCATCTAATTCCCTCTATCTCTCTCAGTATTTCATATCTGGATATAATCTATCTCTATAGTTCACATATTTTTGGGTAGTTCTTGTTGTAGGGGCCGAAATTATTGGGTGGTTACTGAAGGTCAAAATTCTAGGTTAGATCAATCAACCCGAAGTGTTGGATCATGTTGGTAGGATTGAATTGGAGGGTTTAGCTAGGTGTGACCTATTTACTGACTAGAAGGTCTAGTGTGACTATTGTTGAAAAAGATAATTTCTCTATTGAAAAGGTTGACGGGTTTTTACCCCTTTGTGAGTTTTCATAGGGAAAATATCGTTTTCTCTTTATGCATTGTAATCTCTAATATTCTACTATTATTGTATGGTTGAATTTATAAAGTATAATTTTGGAATGATATCTTGGAATAATTTTAAATAATATCAACATCAAAAGTAATTATTATTTTTTCATAAATATTGTGTTGGTCTCTATTTCACTTAGAAAATCAACATGGTATTAGATGTTTCGTGAAAGAAGGAACATTGAGATCACTTTTGAATAAACCATAGATGAGATCACTATTGTTGAATTCCTTCTTGTTGATTTGCATCCATGGATTATTCCATGAAATCCAAGAACAATTTGGAAGGAGTCTCAAACTTTAGAGCTTAAAACCTCAGAATTGGTCTTATTTTTGCAAAGAACAAAGTTTTGGATATTGTGATAGGAAAGGTTGTATAACAAATAGGTACTACACAAAAGGAAAAGTTTAAGGATGATGACATTAATTCCATGACTTTCATTGCAGAATCCATTAGAGATCATATAGTTCCCTATATTGAAGAGCTTGATAGTTCCAAGAAGATGTATGATGCTCTAAATAATCTATAAAAAAATGTTCGTAAAGCTCTGAGATTAAATAATGAGCTTCATGATGTAAGGATGAAAAATGATGACACCATGACTTCATATTTCCTAATAAATTCACAAATAAGATACCAAATACAAGAAATCAAAGAAATTATCCCTAAGAATGAACTTGTGATTACAACAACCAATGGTCTACCTAGATCATGGGACACATTTGTAGTAGTTATAAGTATTTGGAAGGAAGCTCCTTCATTTGAGCTATTATGGACCTCTTGTGCTCAAGAAGAATAACGGCTTAATATATCAAGAGATAAAAATGAAAAAGCTTCTCAAGCATTTGTAGCTTGTTTCAAGAATAAAGGAAAGAAGAATTTTGGCTTTCAATACATGAAATCAGGAAGCAGATCATCTCCTCCCCAGAGGAACAAGGTTATGTCAAGGATTCAATGTTTTGGTTGTAAAAAAAATGGATATTATAAAATGGATTGTCCTAAGATGGATAATAACAAAATGAGAAAGGGAAAACAACATGTTTCCACAACTGAAATTGAAGATGAACATCCAAAGATGCCTAAAGGTGATAAACATTTATTTTACTCTTATTCTCTATAGGTTTTATTGTATGTAATGATGATATGTGTCTAGTAGATAGTGGTCCATGAAGACATATGACTAGAGATCATGAAAATATTTCTAGCATGATGGAAAAAGACTATCCCAAAGAGTTGAGCTTGGAGACTGCCATAACTATGTAATCAAAGGAGTTTGAAAGGAATCCATTGAGCTAGATTCTAGTAGCAGCATTCATCTTAGGTATTTTCTGTATGTTCCATGTTTGAAAAAGAATCTAGTCATTATTTCACGTTTATATATAAAGGAGAGAAAGTATATTTTGTGGATGGGAAATTACTTGTATGGCCTGAGGGCTCTAGTATAGATAATGCTAGAGTCATTATAATTCATGAAAGAAGGTTATATAAGATTGTATGTCAACCAACTCAATCCCTAGTACATGATGAAATAAATCCAAGTGAACTATGCCATAAAATATATGGTTACCTTCATTATAGAGCATTACTAGAATTAAATCTAAATTTTTAGGCATCCCTAAATTGTAAATGGATCATGAACATGTACGGAAAGGTTGTTCTCATGGAATGAATATAAAGAAACCATTTTAAATTAGTGACAATAGATATAAAGAATTTTTAGACTTTATTCACTCAGATGTATGTGGTCTTATGCCTCTGAGATCTTTTGGAGGTTGATTGTACTATGTGACATTTATTGATGACTTTTCTCATAAGACATGGATTTTTCTCAGGAAGACAAGGGATCATGTATTCACTAAGTTTCAATAATTCAAAGTTGAAGTGGGAACTTGATAGGTAAGAACATCAAAATTTTGAGATATGATTGGAGGAGAGTACATATCAAAATAACCTCTTGCTTTCTGTAAGAAATATAGATTAATATGGAGATGATTATTATGTATAAACCAAAATAGAAGAGAATGGAAGAATGAAATAATAGTTCCATTGAATAATATGTCAAGGCTATCATGCATGATCAATACTTTCTAATGTTCTTATGGGGAGAAGCATAATTGACATATGTATACATTCAGAATAGAAGTCCTCATTAAATTCTGGAAGTTATGACTCCTAAGGAAGTGTTCTCTTAACAAAAGTTAGAGGTTGGAGATATCAGAATATTTCGTTACCTAATTTAATTCCATGTTACTAAGGATAAAAGGAACAAGATAGGAACTTCATCAAATAAAGGCATATTGTTGGTTACAATGGATCATCAAAAGCTTATAGAATCTTCATTTTATGACAATGATAGATTGAGGTTAGCGAAGATGTCACCTTTGATTAGAAACTTTCATATTGGAAAGGTAAGGATGTTTTCATGGATTCCTATGATCAAGTAAAGCATGATTCTTATAAGGAAGAGAATTTTAGTTCTATAGAATATATGAAAGAGAAAAAAGAGCCTTTTGACAAGTGGAACTAATGGTTGTCCCAGAGAACAAAAATAAATGAGCATGGCTTAGATCTACATCAGAATAAGTAGATGGACTTGCAACTCTTGATGGAATATCTAGAGAAATTAAAAAACATAAATGGCTTCCTTACTATGTCGCTCTTATAACTAACCTTATTGATCCAAATCCTTCCACTTATGAAGAAGTAACTAGCCAACAAGTATGGAAGGATACCATCAGTGAAGAATACCAGTTCATCATGAAGAATCATGTCTAGGAGATTGTGTTAAGCCTAGAAGGGAAATCAATACTGACTTCCAACTGGAAATATAAGATCGGTGATGGTATAAATAGAATTATTGAGAAATATAAGGTGTGATTCATGGTTAGAGGGTCCTCTCAACACTACAACAAAATTAGTCTTTAGTCACGGAAATAGTGCCAGAATCTAGTGTTTTCGAGCACACAAATGGGCTTCAATAAATGTTGAGAAATCATACAAGAAATGACATCCTTACTTGGATGTCATGATTAGTGCAAGGAATTTCACCATGAAATAGCTGTAGGTTCAATGTGAGTATTAGAGCCAGGTTTAGCACTAATAATTGTTTCCTCCATCTCATTTCCATCGTTGCATCCGTTTGTTATTATAGTTTTGATCCCATTTTTGCTTCCTATTTTTATTTTGGTATGACATCAAAAATAACTTTTTTTTTTGGCTTCTGATATGGAATTTGTTATAGTGACTTTTTTTGGCTTCTAATCTTTCTTCCATAATTAATTCTTGGTTTACTACCTAAATGGATTCTTTTCTTGTGAAATGTTTGGATTCTAATATTGCTTCCATTGTTACTTCTTTGTTTTCTAACTAGATTTCTTATTTTTTTGCTTCTTGGGTAACACTAGGTTTGATTGTTAGTATTGCTTCCATTTTTTCTACCTTTCTCACCAAAAATTGATCTTCACCATTCCATATGACTATCACGGCACAATGGAATCAAACCACCAACATGCCACTTGTGAAGAAGGTGCTCTTGCATTAAGCTAGGACCCTTTAAACGATTAGATTATGAAGAACTAGACATCAAAACTTTATCAATTGTAAATTCTACAAATTTCAATAAATTATAAAACTTTGTAAAGCCTTCAAAACCTTTTACTAAACAAGAGAAATAACATCAAAGCTACAAATGCCTACCTAATGGTTAGAGAAGTTATGAAAAGGGGGAAGAAGGAAAAATAGTTACATATAAGATACTCAATATGTTAAGTTAAATATTGTTGGGTGTAGTATGGGGTAGATTAATGGAACAACATTTAATGTCAATTTAGGGTCCATGGAATTTGAGGTTCAACACTAGAAATTCTAGAGAAATGAATCAATGACCTGCAAAACAAAACCCTAATTTATCTAGAAGTTATCTACTCACACCTTCACATTCTTGTAAACACTAGTCAACCCTGCAAGAATTCATTAGAAACAAAACCCTAATTTTTGCAAACATTAATCTTGTAGTATACCAACAATTGGAAGAAAACCCTATCTATCAATAACTAAAATAAAAAACTATAATTAATGAGTATACCCTAATTGTTGGCAAGTGAAACCATGACTACTACTTAAATGGAAACCTAATCACTAGCTCCTTATTTAACTGAGAAATCCAACAAAATTGTCTTATTCAGTTAAGGAAAAGACAATTCTAATTACTCCTCAAGCCAAACAAAGCACTCACCAAATGATAAAGCCCTAATATCAATCCCGCACTCTTATTTTGCCTTCACTCAACCTGTGCTTAATCAAGAAAAGAAGGAAATAGATGAATTCTGTCTAAGGTGTCAATAAAATGCATCAGCTATAAGTATTTCATACTTGAGTAAAAAATATACTTCTCTAATAAAAAACCACACATACCCTCAACAATTATCCTCCTGAAAATAAATGACAAATCTAGAAACACTATTTCATCAAAACTAGTGCAAGAAGGCAACCAAACAGAAAAACACTCTGTAATTCTAAGAGCATGAACAATACTCATAAATAATGACTCTTAAAATTCATAGGGCATAAAAGGAATAGAATTCAACACCTGCAATTAAATGAATAAATTACAATAATATTGTGCATAAGTACTTGAATAAAGTACAATTTCATAATAGTGAATCAACTTGTAGATAACTTAAAATACTTGAGATGTTTGGCAAAAAACATAGGAATTTCTTAATAAAATAATTCTCCTTGCTAAGAAATGTTGATCAACAGTTATAAGTGAAATTCATAAGTATAAATCTCTAATTGGAATGTTTAATATTTTAAACTTTGTGGGTCAAGTAACAATGATATACAAATTATGCCATTGTAATGATTAGATTCATTGACTTTTTTTTCTTATCAAAAGAATTAAAAAGAGAACATTCTAGGTCACTCTATGTATTAAGACTCAGATCCACAAATTATCAGGCCTTAATGAGGTTATAATTCATTCTAGGTTCTAACAACTTGTCAAGGCATCTAAAAACAACTAGAGGTCTTACAATGTAACTCATGACCAAATTTATAAAAGCTTTAAATGTCTAGAATATGTTATCTTATATAAGTATGAAGTGATTTGGACTTGTGAGTCTAGCTCATATTTCAATTGACCTCTATATCAATAGTTCAACAACAACCCTTGAAACCATAAACCACAACTTGCAAGAAAGTATAAAATAAATGATTGTCCTCAGAGAAGAATAAGGGCTGACTGCTATAACTTATGGTCACTACTCATACTAGAGGTGTGCATAAAATCTATTTTGAACATTCCCCACGATTTCCAAAGCTTTAGCATGAAAGAAATATAAACTAGATATAGATTAGTAAGTTTTGTAGATATTACGAAAGACAAATCATAAACCATACATATAGGGTTATTAAGTATGAAAATAAATCTTGACAATTAAGACTCATCAATTAGAAATCACATGCACACCTCTAAAGGTAAAAAAGCTAGTATGGTAGGATACTGTACATGAATGGTCACAAGATGGGTTGGTTAGGCCTAAACAACCCAGCTTGCACCCTCAAGCAAAAACTTAAATCACAGGATGCAATTGTTCATTGAATACATGAGAAGATAGAAGGATGTAACAAATACTCAGTTAGAAGTGAAAATTTAAAGGCATTTATATAAGATAAATGACCTATAATTATTAAACCTTAAATTTGCAATTACACCAAATATTGATTTCTCACCATGTGAACCATGTAAATATGTTGTGACAACATAAAAATCTACCTCTAAATGACTAATTTGCATACGAAAAAGTAAAAGAAATGAGTATATATGATGAGATTGTCGCAATCCCTTACTTTCTTGAGTTTTGAGGAGGTGGTTATTAATTAGACCCAAATCCCAAGATCCCAAGATGATAATGGGGTTTAGAAGTTTCTCAATTTACGATTAATTTTTCTCCAACAATATTTAAAGTTGTTAGACTTATTTTGTAACTCGTATTTAATGAGGATTGTGTTACAAGATTCATAAGAATCAAAGGTTCACAAACACATTCAATACATTATCATTTTAATAGGTCCCATAGTCCACTTATATATATATATATTTATATATATATATATATATATATATAATTTAAATTATAATATTACCAGTAAGCACCTCTTCTCAAGAGTTAATTTTAGTTCCCCAAAATTTCACAAAGATAACTAAGGGTTGTTGACAAAGTTTATGTGGTTGAAGCTTAAAGTTCAGTAGTGAATTTACAAGTGTTTCCTTATCTATGTCAATAGGTATAAGAAATTGAGTTTGAAAGTTTAAATATGATGGTTTATCTACATACTTCTCCAAAAATTCCAACAATAATGAAAAATATCATAATTTTGACTTTGCTATTTAAAAATTAACAAAATTTAGCTAGTAACAGAAATCAACAAAACAATGACTTTGTTATTTTAAAATATGTTTAGATAGTTTTTATGCTTGAGTACTACAGAGTTTTCTATGCACTCCTTTATCAAGATGTTCTTAGCATTTACTAGCAATGTAAGTTTAAATTATCACAATGAAAATTAATAGTTGGTATATCAGTTTACGTCAGAGTCAGACCCTAGTAAAGGCCATGAGTAGAGTTTAAATGATGTTACAATTTTTTTATTGAGTGAAGTGTGCCAATTGTGTATTCAACCTTAGAATTTGTTTTGTGATCTAGGAAAACATTATCATTTGCAAATATTATGATGGAACGATGCATTCAGGTATCAAAAATATCATTGCCATAAATTGTAAATTATATTCCAAAAAGGTAAGGTTTGTTGTCCATTCAAATATGCTTGACATAGATGCAATGTAAAACAAGGAAAATGTATATTAGAAGTTAATTCATGAGCTATCAGTGTATTTAAATAAATACATATAGTGCATGTGATTCAATCAAATGTGAGAGATGTATCGACTTTAGTTGACTTGCATAAATGTCAAATGTGTGCAATTGTAATTCACTAAGATTAAGATTAACATATATGCTTAGGAATTTTAATGTTTAAGTCTATTTCGAGTAAGTCATCCCAATATTGAATGAATTGATTCAATAATCCCAACTTCTTTTCAATTGGACTCCTAGCACATTGTTTCACCAACCCATTAAGTCCATCCTTTCTACAAAGCTACAAAATTAATATACCATTTATATAAATTTACTCATTCTTGAAGCATAAACAATGTGGAAATATTTCTAGAGTATCTGCATTAGTCTTTATCCCATGTGAGCTAACTTTTCATTTTTTACATCGAAACTAATGTTTCATGGATAAAATGAGGAGGTAAGGAAATTTATAAAATTTCAAGTGACATAACATATGGGATACTTTGCTCATGTAATGTTGGCCACTATATAGTAAATCGGGACAATAGAAATCCTCTAGAAGCTCAAAATAATATAAGGTTTATGACCAATAATAATAATTAATCCAAATGTGTCATACCCAAGAACCATGGTCCATTAGGGCATGTTACACAACAATAATGAGGTACAATTTTGCAGACCCATAGGATTGAATGATCATTATATCACTGCCAATTAATTATAGGTCTTGGGGTCATATATTTGAGGCACAAAAACCATGCCTTTTACCTTATGAAATCCATACAATTTGGAGTATTCTTGAACAATAGAAATGTATATATGAAAAATAAAAATTGTTTAATTTCATTATTGTTACTTATGAGTAAAAAAATACTCTCCAAGTTGAATCATTCAATTTGGCCTTGAAATGAAGGTGAGAAGTGTCTTCTTCTGAAGTACGCCAAAATTTCTTTGCGTCACTAAAATGCATGCCCAAGCTTCATTTCTTGGCAAATTTTAATGATTGAAAGTGTATACTATTTAATTAGTAATTTTATGCACTAATTTTCTTCTAGTAAGTTTTTGTTGTTCACAAACTATTGACACTTTTGCGAAGACACTGTGTATTGTGATTCCTGCAACACATCCATTTTCATCAAATTTTTCCCCTTATATCACTACATTAGAAAAAATTAATTATAATAATGTTACTTATGAGAAAAAAACACTCTCCAAGTTGAATGAGTAATTTTTTCCTTGAAATGAAGGTTGGGAGTGCATTTTTTTGAAGCAAGCCAAAATTGCCTCGCTTCATTAAAACACACACTCAAGCTTCATTTCCTGGCCAATCTAATTGATTCAAATTGTATACTATTTAATTAGTAATTGTACACACACATTTGCTTCTTGTAATTTTTTGTTCTCCACAAATTGTTGACACTTTTGGGGGGACACCATGAACTATGATTGTTGCAACACTTTCATTTACATTAACTTTGACCTTCAAATCACTAAATTAGAAACCATTTAGTTTACGAAAGATTTTGGCATTTAATCACATGTATTTTCATTTGTCGATGTGTTTTGAATCAACCATGTGTGGGTTCATTTCATTAGGACAAGTTGAGGAAGGAGCAGATCAGCAATGCATGTTAAATTAGATTAGAGCAGACTTCCATACGGCTATAATTCAAAATAGGAAATGTCTATTAACGGCTAAATTTGACTTGGGAGAAGATAGATCGGACTAGGTCGGTAGGGGATCAATATAATAAGCTAAAATAAATTATTAACATCTGAAGTCACCTACTTCCTTATAAAAAGTCAAAGGGGGACATATCATATATATATATATATCATATATATATTATATATATATATATATATATATAGTAGTTAAAAAGGTATTAAATAATAAATATAACAATTATAAAATTCCAAGAAATAAAAAAATGAGAAATTTTGTATTGATGTTACTTATGTGTCAAAATATGCTTTCAAAGTTGAATCATTCAATTTGGCCTTGTAATGAAGGTTGGATGTGCATTTTTTGTGACATAGGTGAAAACTACCTTTGCTTCACTAAAATGCATAATGGAGCTTCATTTCTTAGCCAATATGATTGATTCAAATTATATACTATTTAATTAGTAATTTTACACAATAATTTGCTTCTAGCGTCTTTCTATTATTCACAAGTTGTTAACGCTTTTACGGGGACAACTTGAACTACAATTGTTGAAGCACTTTCATTTACATTAAATTAAAACTTTAGAGCACTAAATTAGAATAATTTAGTTATATCAATGTTATCTATGAGTTAAAAAACTTTGTGTAAGTTGAATCATTCAATTTGGCCTTCAAATGAAGTATGGGAGTGCATTTTTGTGAATCAAGACAAAATTTCCCTTGCTTTAATAAAATGCATGTTGAGGGTTCAATTCTTCATCAATCTGATTGATTCAAATTGCATACTATTTAATTAGTAATTTTGCACACTAAATTTCTTCCACTATGTTTTTGTTGTCCATAAGCTATTGATACTTTTGGGGTGACGCTATGAATTGCGATTGTTGCAACACTTTTGTTTGCATTAAGCTCGACCTTCAAATCACTAAATTAGAAAAATATAATGGTATTAATGTTAATTATAACTAAAAATATACTCTCCAAGTTGAATCAAACATTTTGGCCTTGAAATCAAGGTTGGGTGTGCATTTTTGTGAAGCGGGCCAAAATTTCCTTGCTTCACTATAATG
>APFE031107064.1:267374-280276 GCA_000404065.3 Pinus taeda
TCACTTCTTGGCCAATCTGATTGATTCAAATTGTATAATATTTAATTAGTAATTTTACAAATTAATTTTCTTCTAGAAATTTTTTGTTGAGAAACTATTGACACTATTGGGGGGATACTGTGAACTGTGATTTCCGCAACAAATTCATTTACATTAACATTGACCTTCAAATCAGTAAATTAGAAAACTTTAACTGTATTAATATTAATTATGAGTAAAAATATACTCCTTGGGTTGAATCATTCAATTTGGCCTTTAAGTGAAGGTTGGGCATGCATTTTTGTGATGCAAGTCAAAATTTCATTGCTTGAATAAATGCAAGCCAACAATTCATTTCTTGAGCAATATAATTGAATCAAATTGTCTACTATTTAATTAGTAATTTTACACCATAATTTTCTTTGAGTAAATTCTAGTAAATTTCTATTGTTCACAAACTATTGACACTTTGGTGTGGACACTGTGAACTATGATTGTTGAAAAACTTTCATTTACATTAATTTGAACTTCAAATCATTATATTAGAAAATTTTAATTCTATTAATGTTACTTATGAGTAAAAAAATTCTCTATAGGCCGAATCATTCAATTTGGCTTTGAAATGATGTTTGCAAGTGAATTTTTGTGAAGAAATAAAAAATTGCCTTGCTTCACTAGAATGCATGTGCATGCTTCACTTCTTGGCCAATATGATTGATTCAAATTGTACACTATTTAATTAGTAATTATACACACTAATTTGCTTCCAGTAATTTTATGTTGTTCACAAACTATTGACACTTTTGGGGTGACACCGTGAACTGAGAATGTTCAAACACTTTCATTTATATCAACTTCAACCTTTAGATTACTAAATTAGAAAAAAAAAATATTAACATTACTTATTAGTGAAAAAATAATCTCCAAGTTGAGTCATCCAATTTGGCCTTGAAATCAAGGTTAGGAGTGTATTTTTTTGAAATAGGCCAAAATTTCCTTGCTTCACTAAAATGCACACCTAGGCTTCATTTCATGGCTAATCTGATTGATTCATATTATATACTATTTAATTAGAAAATTTACACACTATTTTTCTTCAGGTAAGTTTTTGTTGTTCCCAAATTGTTAACAATTTTGGGGGGATGTCGTGAAGTAAAATTGTTGCAGAGCATTCATTTACATAAAATTTGACCTTCATATCACAAAATTAGAAAACTATAATTGTGTTAATGTTACTTATGAGTAAAAAAATAATCTCCAAGTTGAATCATTCAATTTGGCATTGAAATGAAGGTTGGGTGTGATTTTTTATGAAGCAGGACAAAAATTCCTTGCTTTATTAAAATGCATGTAAAGGCTTCATTTCTTGGAATATTTGATTGCTTCAAATTGTGTGCTATATAATTAATAATTTTACATACTAATTACTTCATGTAAGTTTCTGATGTTTACAAAGTATTGACATTTTTGGGGTGACACCATGAACTTTAATTTCTCCAACAATTTCATTTACATTTACTTTGACATTTTGATCCCTAAATTGGAAAACCTTAGTTGTATTATTGTTACTTATGGGTAAAAAAATTCTCCAAGTTTAATAATTCAATTTGGGATTAAAATGAAGGTTGGACGCAATTTTTTGTGAAGAAGTCAAAAATTTCCTTGCCTCACTAAAATTCACACCCAAGATTCATTTCTTGGTCAATCTTATTGACTGAAATTGTATACTATTTAATTACTAAATGTACACTCTAGTTTGCTTCTAGTAATTTTTTTTTTCTTGTTCATAAACTGTTCAAAATATAAGCCTAATGAATTTTCTTATTTTATGTATTTCCATGGACAGACCCTTAGCTAACCTTCATATGTAGTACCCTTGTGTGATGTGCTTCTCTCAGCAAATCCCAAAAATTGTAACCCAAAATATTGCTCCAACATTAGGTCCACATATGACCACTTTTCCTAATCTACTAGACTTTACCTATCGTTCAATATCATATTCTATTTTTAGTAAGTCTATTTTTGACAGTGGATGCCACCTAGGATGACGTGTAGTAGTGAGACACTATCTACGTAGTGATATGGTGATTTGTTATCTGTTATTGTGCATTACCTTATACCAAAGGTCCCATATTACTAATGTGCATTCCCTCTCTTATTTAGGGAGACTACCTTATCTTCAACCTTATCCATTCACCTACCAATTTTTTTTTCAATGGTAACTAGTGAAATGGTAACTTTGGGACATTGTTATGGTAAAGACCTAGATTTGAATAACCAAAACTGTTACTATTCACCTCAATACCAAGATATTTATTTTTTATTTCCCCTTAGGGCTTATAGAAATTACTCATCATGATTTTCAACATGTTCAAATTGTTTCCAACCACACTAACATGTACCTAGAGAAAAGAACCCAACTCGAGGGGGAATTAAACTCATTGCAATTTTCAGACTACTAAGCTAACTTTGCCATGAAAATATGTATTTCTCAATCTTTCTTAAAACTCATTTTGTTTTGCTAAATTAATTTAAATGAGAGAAAAAATCACTACAATTGAAACTACCACTCACAAGGAAAACATACATGAAGAATCAATCCAAAATAGATCAATCAAATTTTCAAAAGTCCTCATGAGCCCTGGTCATAGTGGGATTTAATTTTGACATATCATTTTGACCAGGTAGGAGAGATAAAATGACTCATACAATGGCTAAATTTATCGAAACTAAGAAAATATTTCCCTAAGAAATGAAATGACGGTCTAGCAGGTGAAGAAACCACCAAGTAAAGACAAATACGTGGAGTAAGGCACTCCAACAACCATATAAGTGCACACTTTTCCTTGATTTTTTCATTAGTTTCAGTTCAATTACTCTAGCCAATCCTAATTATAGATGCACCACTAGCTGATCAATCTACCCATGCATGCCAACCTTAGCAGCATCACCATGAATTTTATGCTTCAAGTATGTAAGGTAATAGGATGAAATTGTTATACATGCATGATATTTTCACTTATGCATGACTATTTAGTTAAGGGAAACTCCATCTCTTGGTCATTTTAACTCGGACAAGTGATTTTATAGATAATAAATTGCTAGTAGTTTGGGTTATTAAGATTAATACCATTAGAAAAATCATCTCTCCTGACCTATCATCCCAACATATGGAAGGATTTAGAATATCATCTACTTTCAGCCCTATTTCCCATTTACAATTTGAATTTGATGTACTACTTCTAAGAAATGCTAGTTTAAGAGAATACAAAGAAACAAAATATGCCATCGAAATATTTAAGAGACCCATAGGCTAGAACATCGACCACTAAGACAAATCAATTTTTTTCTAGGACTAAAAAGAAAAATTATAACAATGTTGGAAGTTAAAAGAAGATGTTCTACATACGATCTATCTGGGATTTTGTCTAGTATATAGAATGCATACTACAAATTATTGCGAGAAGTGTTATTCATAAAACAAGGAATAAATTAGCAATGTAGAAGAACAAATCACTATCCCTAGTAGCTGTAATGATATTCATTAAATCCGACATCTTGATGTTGTTTGTTTATCAAAGCTTCATTGTTCTAGCAACAAAAAAGAGTGATAAATCAAATGGAGATAATATTTAAAGAAATACTATTGTAGAGGACATCCATGGAGAATAGATAACAATTTTTTTTATTAGAGATTAGTATCTAGCTCTATTTGGGTTATATTATAAAGGATAAGAAAATATGAGAAACTAAAGAAAGAGATTTGCTCAAAAGTTCATTGAAGTGGCAAGTTGGTGTGGTTCAAAAACCGAAATCCTCAACTTATATACTAGAGTTGAATTTAAGAAATATTGGATATTTATTAGTATAGGAAAAAAGCTTTGGATCAAAATATCCCAATATCATTAGAAGGCTAATTGCCAATCCACTTTCCTTGGAACATTATTATGAGAAACAAATATTTAATTGACAATCATGTATTTTGGGATGTAAACAATGGAAAGTAAAAAAATTATAGGAGGATGTGTGGGCTGGGCATAGGCCATTGAAATCCATATAGTGTCTAGTCATATCCAACTCAAAAGTGAAGAGATGTGGTTTGATTCACGTAATAGATTATTAGAATGGTTGATTCAAATTCATTCCCAAGAGAAATTTTTGTTGAAGGACACCCTTTTGTTCATATTGATTAATCCAAATCAAGATGAAGAATCGTTCCACCCCAATCCAAAACCGTGAGGGTAATACATCGATAAACAAAGGGGTTAAGGTGTTTTTATTAACATAAAAAGAAGTTGTAGGTTCCCTCTATTTGGCATATCTAACTTTTTTAATATATATTGATGATATGGCTAGTCTGCTATCTATTTTAAAGACAATACAACTATTCCTTATATTATTCAAAAAGATGAACTCGATTCTAGCTTTAGAATGTGGCTAGTTTTGAAAAACTACTTTTTAAACTAAATGGAAGTACAAATATCTTCTTGAAAATAATATTTTAGAACAAAAACTTTTTAGATTATGGTTCTAAAGAGAATGATTCATTCAAAACCAGTTTCAACATATTTGTGGCATTCATCCACTAATTTCATTAGTATGTTATAATGCATCCTCGAAAATATGGCAAGAACATAAGTATACAGCCTATATCATCCACAAAGCCAAGACTAAATTGTATGCAAATCAAATCAAACCCATAACTAATGAAGAATTCAATCAGATGTAATATCAAATAACAATGGAGGTGAGGTAGCCATGGGTTAGTAGATCAGGGTAATGGAGTAAAGGATTGAGGTAGTCTATGAAATCCTTTATTCAAATCAATGTAATCAAAAAATGAAATTGGGGAAAATTTAGAATAGAATTATGCACATACATGAGTAATCTCATTAGAAAATTATAGATTGTTGGACTCATTCAAGACATTGTGAAATAGGCCCACTTGGCTTGACATAAATGGAAATTTTTTCTTCATTTTCAGTGTAGTAGATCTCAATAGAAACACTTCTTTCTAACTCTGATCCTTTTTCTCTCTTTTCAAAAATTGTGAATACACCTCGGTGCTCCTATATATGGATCTAAATCAATTTTATTCTTCGACTTTCAATGGATGGAGCTAAATATGAATTTATTTGAGGAAGAATATTCTCAAAGAGAACATAAACACACACATATCTATACACATTTACACACACACTCCCTGTATGTGTGAGAATAGTTTACTCAGAGAAAGATTGCTACATAGATGGTGAAAATTTTATTGGCCCATCCCACTTTAAAAGTAATATAAACATTTGTTTTTTCTATAAAGAAATAAATTTAAACAACCATTTTCTATTATAAAAAATAAACCATTACAGATCTAAGGTGGTCTCAACCCACCCCGCGGGGAAACCGGGTTTATTGACCACCTATAGTTTTTGACTGCTGACCAAAAATAGAAAGTTTTTAACCTGTCTTTTCATGCTTTATACACTTTAGTCTTATAACTATTACTATTGACATACATCTGCAAGTAAATATATCCATAACCTCTATGCATAGCTAAAAAACAAAACAGAGATTTACAATTACTAACTGCATCAAGAAGATGCCTTTCTTTACTGTTCCTCAGCGGTCTCTGGCTGCTTCTTCTCCTTTTTTATCACCACACCGCTTGCCTCAAGCTGCTGTTGCAGGTCCTCTAGCCTCTTATCTTGCATGAGCAGAGTGATTACAATATTCTTCAATTCTTTCTTCAAATTCAGAATTCCCTGTGACAATTCGGCCATTTCCACCGCTATCTGTTCCATGGCTTTGGCCATGAGTCTCTTCATGACCCAATACAGGTGCAGTGACTATTTGTATAGAGTCATTCTACCTCGGGTGTGCCTTGGGTCTGGCATGAGATTCATCCAATCCTCCATTTCTTCTTCTGACTGTGTCTGGATGGCCTCTCCCTCCCAATGCTCTATAATTCTTTTAATTTTTGGGTTGGTCCTCTCATTGTATTCTTTCTCTGCTGTCATGACCCTGGTCTCTATGGTCTGCCTGCCCTGTCTTCCTCCATCTCCCATCCCGGTCTCCCCATCCTCCTCGGTGCTTCCACGGCATCGGCGTCCTTGTCTACTGCGACCTTCTACAATTCCCTGTCCTCTCCGGCCACCTCTTCCCTGGCGGCCTCTCCCTCTTCTGCGTTTGCGTCTTCCACCCTCAACTTCCATCCTCAGCCTCCCTTCTTCATCCTCCCCGATTCCTCTCGCTTTTCTACTTCCTGTCCTTATTGCATTTCAGTCGTTGTTCATTATTTCCTGCGTAGTCTTCTCTAGGTCCTCCGCCATATCTTCGCTCTCACCCTCCGAGACATCATAGATGGGAATGTAGCCATACTCCGGCCTTTCTTCCATTTTGCGCTTGCCCTTCTTATCCATGTCGCTTTGGCCCTGGTCTTCATCCGCTCCGTTGCTTCTCATCCATCGTTTTGCTGTCCTGCTACCCTTTGCGTCCATACTGTCTCCGCTTCTACGTTTCCCCTCACTTTCCTCTCGGCACACAGGGCCTCCCGCTCTCCTCGCAGTATAAACCGGCTTAATGTGGCTCTTTCCTATATCACTGCGAGCTTTTTCTCGCTCTCTGCTCCGCCACCTTTCCCTCCTGGTCTCTCTCCCCTGCATGCCTTTAAAACTTACAGATTTGTCCGCTCTGCTGGACCCTATCCCCATGCAATCATGTCTCGGGCTTCTTCCTAACAGTTTGTTCACTCCACCATCAAAATCTTGTACCCGAATGTCCTGTCGACCTGATCTGATATCCTCCCCACCGTTCCACTTACCTGTTATAATTATGCTTTGGCACTCGTCTGCAGTCACTTGCCTCTCCCACTGTCGGCTCTTAATTGCACTCCCCTCCACGTTGCACAACCCGATCGGGTGCTCTGTTTTCTTCTTTTCATACCATAGATGCTTCATTATGGTCCTGAGTAATTATGTTTTTGAGTCCTTCCCAGCTGTGATCCATTTCTAATGAAGGCCAACTTCTATCTAAACTACTATTTGCTTCTTTGCTTCCCCAATTTACCAGGAGGTCCGCAGCCTTGTTTCCATTATGTCGAACATGGTTGATTATCTTGTAATCAATCCTATTTAACAAACCCACTATATCTTTAATAATGCATATTGTCCTCCAGCTTTTGGCAACTTTTTCCCAGCTTTTCCCATCCTTTAGTTTTCGCAGCATCCTGATCGTGATCTGCGAGTCCCCTTCAATCTCCAGGTTCATATAATTGTTTCTGACTGCTATTCTCAGGCCTTGATGGACCGCCCAGAGTTCTGCCTCATTGTTCGTCATCTCACCTCCCCACTCTGCGTAAACCCACCTTGTTTTTCCTTGACCATCACGAAAAATACCTCCTAGGCCTGCCGGACCAGGGTTCCCTTTCGACGCTCCATCGAAGTTCAGTTTTATGGAGTGAATCCCGGGGTATCTGAATTGGTTGGGACTTTGGGCTTGAGGATTACCCTTCTTCTCTTTCCTGGGATAAATCATGCTGAATTCCAAGTTAAGTTTCGAGGCTATTCTTCCTTCTTCTTAGTCCATCTTCCAGTCTTCCTCTTCCCAAGTGTCTGAGAGAACAATTTCTTTTATTGCTTTGCTCACTTCCTCCCAAACTCTTTCAGGTTGACTACTTTGACTCCTGAATATTCTTCTGTTGCGTTCTTTCCAGATAAACCAGATCACAAAACCTACCGCTAAATTCCATATTCTTCTTACTACTTTGCTGTGGAATTGGCCTGTACCCCATTGCAAAATGGTATTCCGTATGCTGCTAGGGTCTCTCATTGTCCTTCCAAATAACAATTTGATCTTCTCCCACACGCTTTCTGCATAAGTGCATTCATTTAGAAGGTGCTCTTGATTTTCTATTTCACTGCTGCAGAGGCTGCATCTTGATGGTCCGTGGTATCCTCTTTTTAGGATCTTATCCCAGGTTAGGATCCTTCCTTTGCTGACCACCCATACAAAGATTGTGATTTTTGGCCACCATTTTCCTTCCCAGATCTTTCTCCAATCTATATCGCCCTCTTCCCGGTTTTGCTTTGTTGTCAGATAGTAGGCTTCCTTCACTGTATACATCCCTTTCATTGATCTTCCCCATCTGAGGATGTCCTCGCCTGATCTGCTTTTTATCTTTCTCAGATCTACTTCTTTGAGGTAATTTTTCTCTAGCTCTGAGTTTATGTTTTCACACCATTCCCCTGGTTTCCTCCAGGTCCTCCATATGCCACTGCTCTCTTCATTTGTCCAATAATCTCTCACATATTCCATCCCTGCCCTCTTCGCTCTCTGTTGAATCTCTTGTAGGGTTTGTATTTCTATCATTTTGCCTTTCTGCTGCCACCCGTCCTCCCAGAATTTTGCATTGCTTCCTCCCTGAATCTCCCAAAAAGCATGCTGATTGACCACATCTCTGTTCTGACTTGCTAAGTCCCATATAGAGGACCCTTTTGGGACTTCTTCGATTCTTAGTTTATCAGCTGTTGATTCCGGCATATTATATTTTAATTCCCATATTTTTTTCCATACATCCTTTCCTCCTTGTAACCATCTCCACCATAATTTCGCGCCCAAGATCCTGTTTAACCTTTCAGGGTCCCTAACACCCAACCCTCCTTCCTCCTTTCTTTTAATCAATTTTTTCCATGAAACTAAGGCCCATTTCCTCTGTTGTTTCGGTCCTCCCCAGACGAACTTCCCAAATATCTCCCTTAGTTTTGTGCATACTCCTTTAGATGCTGCTCTGATGGACAGAGGGTAGATGGGAATTGATTGCAGGACTGACTTTAGCAAGACTATTCGGCTAGCTATATTCAGGGATCTGAAAGACCAACTTGTCAGTCGTCTCTTGATTTTATCTATAACTTCCTGCCAATTTTTCATTCGGGTGGGATGTATGTCCAGTTGGTTCCCTAAATACTTAGTAGAGAGGTCCCCCTGTCTGAAACCCAAGGTTCTCGTGAGATGAGCTTTGATGGCCTCCGGAGTGTTAAAAATAAATGTACAGGATTTTTCCTTGTTAATCTCCATTCCCGAAGCTTCCATGAATATTTCCAAAACTTCTTTGATCGCTCTTACCTCTCTTATGCTAACTTCCCCAAATAACATTATGTCATCAACAAACTGTTGATGCGTTATAGCCAGATTGTTTCCCCAGGGCTTTAATCCACTGATCTTCTTCTTCCTGATCTCCCTTTTGATAATTCTCCCGAGTCCTTCCGCTGCCAAAATAAAGAGAAAGGGTGATATAGGATCACCTTATCTTATACCCCTTGAAGCGTTAAAAGTTCTTGTTGGAGTGCCATTTACTAGGATTGAGAAGATTGGGGATGAGATCATACTAAATATCCATTCAATCCATCTTTTTTCGAAACCGTACGCTTCTAGCACCATACGAAGGTATCTCCAGCTCAAGCGATCATAGGCCTTTGAAAGATCTAGTTTTATCATCATTCCCCTCTGCTTCTTTTGGTTTAGAGAGTGTATCATCTCCTGAGTAACCACTAAACCATCCAATATTTGTCGTCCCTCGACAAAACCCATTTGTTCTGGGGATATGATACTCGGGAGTAAAGGTTTCAATCTTTTCGCTATCAGGGTAGCAATGATCTTATAAATAACATTGCACAAAGCTATTGGGCGGAATCCTTGAGCTTCCTCAAAACTATTACTTTTAGGAATCAGAGTTAAAAAGGTCGAGTTAATACCTGGCCAGATCTTTTGCTTCAATCGTGACTCTTCGACAACTTCCAAGATTTCCTGCCCCAAGAAATGCCATCCTGCCTGGTAAAATTCCACTGTGAAACCATCTGGTCCAGGTGCTTTGCCTTTTTTCATATTCATGACCACCTCCTCAACCTCTTCCATAGTAGCTGCGCGCATCAAAGCCTTGTTCTGAGCTGCTGTTATTAATTTTGGTATCTCCTTACATATATGTTCTATTGCTTCTCCTCTGTCCTCTTGAGTTTCGGTGAGGATTCCTTTATGATACTCCACTAATACTCTTTCTATTCCTTCTTGTTCTACTACCCTTTCTCCTTCTGCAGTTTTGATTGAGAAAATCTGGTTCCTCTGTCTATTTTGTATCATCGCTTGATGAAAGAATTTTGTATTCCTCTCGCCTTCTCGTAGCCAGTTTATCCTTGACTTCTGCCTCCACAAAATCTCTTCCTGTTTTCTTCTTTCTTCCAGCTGGTTTATTATTCTTCCCTCTTCTTTACTCCGTTCTTCATCCCTTCCTTCTAGGATTATTTGCTGCTGAATATCCTCCACTTCCTTTTCCAGTTTTTGTTTTTCCTCCGTGATGTGTCTGAATTCTTCTCTATTCCACTTTCTAATTTTGCCTTTTATTTCCTTGAGCTTCAATTGGAATGTGTGCATTTTTCCTTTCCCTTGAGCTTGACTCTGAGTCCACCATTATTCTAATTTATGAAGGAAATCCGGGTTTCGGAGCCAAAAGGCCTCAAATCTAAAAGGTTTCTTACCTTTGTTTTTCTTGATATCGATTTCTAAACGGATCGGCCAGTGGTCAGAGCCTAGGCCTGGAAGGATTTTCGCCTCTATAAAAACATCTCTGTTCAGAATTTGTTCCGACAGGAGAAACCTATCTAACTTCGATGCTATCTGGTTTTTTCCGCCCCTCCTGTTATTCCAGGTGAACACGCCGTTTGTTGTTGGGGTATCCACTAGTCTTTGTTCTGTTATAAGCTCGTTAAACTCTTCCATGCTCTGATCTTGTCTCCTAACACCATCTTTTTTCTCTCCTAAGTCGCGGATCAAATTAAAATCTCCGCCGACTATCCATAAGTTATCAGGGATTATTCTCCTTACTTCCTGTATATTTCTAAGGAATTCCTTCCGTTCCCTGGGTAAGTGAGGGCCATAAACCCCCGAAATGAGAATTCTTTCCTCCATTCCTGTCAACCTAAACACTCCGGATAATATTCTGGGGAGGCTGATCCAATTTTCAAAAATAACCTCCTCTGGATTCCATACAATCGCTAAACCTCCAGCTGTACCAACCGCGTCTTGAGCCATTACTTCATACTTTGGTCTCGTCTTTTCCAAAATCCCTTGAAGCTGTTGCTGATCCATTTTTGTTTCCTGAATAATCATTATGCTAGGCTTGTCCTTCTTCAGTCGTTCCTTCAAATATCTCTACTTACCCTTACTGTCGAGTCCCCTTATGTTCCAGCTTGTAATAATCATTTATAACTTTTTGAGGGTTGTTGAAATACCTTTGACAGAGGTATCACTCTTCCTGAATTAACCAGTGTTTCCCCTACTGCTTGAATCGTTTCATACAATGTTTTTCTCCCTCTTTTCCTTCCGCCTTTGCCACTTCCGTCCATTCCTATGTTTTGGGATCCTAGCATACCTGATTGGTCTAGTCCTGTCTCTGTCATGCCGCCTTTCTTTTCCTTGCATTTTTGAAATGCCTCCTTGTATTGTTGTTTCTGGGCTTCTGGAATGAATCTTTCATCTAAGTTCTTCCACTCTTGGAGCAGCTTCTTCATTATTCTTTCTTCTTCAGTCCCATTTTCCTTTCGTTTTTCTGCCCCTTGCATTTGTTGTTCTTCTATATTCTCCTGGCGCTCTCCCATCTCTACTTCTACTTCTTTGGTCTGGCTAGTATTTTTACCTATGATTTCCGTTATGATTTCCATTGGGACATTTTCATTGTCCCCCTCCTCCTTTTTTCCGTCTTCTGTATCCTCCTCCTCATCTTGAAGGACTTGGAATTTATTCTGATTCTCAACAGGTATGTTCTTTCCTTTTTGTTTCCCTCTTAGTCCCTCTGGTCTCGGTTTTTGTCTTCTTTGAACTTCCTTAAAACCTCTATCTCTTGCCTCCGGTCCTTCTGTTTTCCTTCTTTCTTCTTCCATAATTCTTGTTGTCTCTCCTTCTCTATTTTGCGGGCATTCCCTAAATAGATGTCCGTACTCATGAAATCTGCGGCATCTGAAGGGTATGTGCTCGTAATCTATTGGCTGTTGCCAAATTTCATCATGGTATTCCACTTCTACGAATTCCGGTAGAGGTTCTGCTATATTCATGTATACACAGATCCTTGCGTAGGATGTGAATTTTCCCCTTTTAGTCGTTTCTGCTACTTTGACAAAAGCCCCTATCGAATTTCCAATCCCTTCCAGAATCTCGGGGTCCCAAAATTCTGTTGGTAGCCCAAACAATCGAACCCATATGGGTGCTGCGAGTAATTTTTCTGCATCTGGGTTGTATCTCTCTTCCAAGTGTCTCATAAATAACCCAGCATTGTTCATAAAGTAAGGTCCTTCCTCAAATATTCTCTCCTTGTCTTCGAGGTTTGCAAAAATGACTGTGAAAAAACCCTTGGCTCCGAGTTTCAGGTCTACATGTCCTTTTGGTTTCCACCTTAGTTGAATCCATTTCACTAGATCATTTTCAGATGGCCAAAATCCTATAAACTTATAGATCAGAGCGTGATCCTTCATATAGCAGCGATAATCCTCCAGCTTATTGTTAGGGATAACATACCTTGGTCTTTTCTGTGCCCTAGGTAAGCATCTGCTCCCCATTCTTGCTTGCCATCGCTTCCCAGGACTGGTATGTCTTTGTCATTTTCCGGCTGTGACCCTTGCTGCCCTCCTCCACTGGTTTCGCCTGCTACCACGTTTTTGAAGGAGGGGATCGCTCCCCTCCCTTGATTCCCATCCATGGTTCCCTTCAGTCCCGTCTGGTTTCTTTTTCCTCTCCGCCTGTCTTTTGCCTCTGCTTAGCTCTTCCCGCGGTTGTTTAGGGCCTCCTCACTCCTTCCGGGCCTTCTTTCCTCACGATCGCAGTGCTGCTGCGCGGACTTCCGAAACCCTAACCCTTCTTGCCTCTTCGATCCGCTCCGCATCCGCTCC
>APFE031107072.1:0-14056 GCA_000404065.3 Pinus taeda
ATCTAAAGGTTAAAATCGACCTATTAGCACTTACCTAGGATCTCAAAAATTGATTTGAGCATGTCTTATAATTTTGGTTATCAAACCTCTTGTATAAATATGTAGTAGTTGAAGTAAGAGACATGTTATTTTTGGAAAGAATGCTAATTGAGTAAAACTAATACATTTGGAGAATTTGGATACATTCATTGTGCTATGTGGATTATGTTGATTCTATTATTCAAGCTTTCTTAACTAGTTTTCATTCAAGTATGCAAGCGAAACATGGAGGGCCCCCATTGCCAAGCATGTACACTTAGTCCTTAAATGTCTCGTTTGCATTTTCAATTTGTTGTAGTTTCTTGTATGACTTTTTATTTTTCATTATGTCAACAAACATTATCTGTTGCTAAAGTCTAACATAAATTATGCATAGATTTCTTTTAAAATAGCTTCATGTGTCCTTACCTGCAACAATAAAATATTTTCAATTTGTCATGTTTCACAATTCATTGTTATGCTACATTAGTATGGCATTGCTAAAAAATAATTTGATGGTATAAATGTTGTTATGATTTTGAAACATTATGAATACTTACTTAGAACATTTAAATCATTAAGATACATTAGATGCAAAGTGTGTTTAAATTCATTACTTTGAATAAAGTTGTCCAAAATTAGTCGAGATCTAAATTCCATATAAATTGGTGTGCTTGAAGGTTATACAAATTTTTTATTGAAATTAAAATATATGATCTGATTTACACGCCTAAATTGGACCAAAAGTTTTGGTTCCATTGCTCGGGAAGCTCATTTAGATAGAACTAGTTTAGAAGTTTAAAACAAAACCCCCCCAACCACTTAAAAAAAGTCCATATAATAATCCATTTGCAAGACAAGACCTATCAAACTTCAAAAAGACGATGCTAAATAATTTATTTAGTGAAGGAGGGTATGCCACCACAAGGATATTCTTAAATCCTTGTGCACGATTTAGAACTATCAGTAAGGATACATTTTCATTTAAAACGATAGAAGAGGAGAAAGGCATCTATGAAGAGGATCCGCAAAAGGGAAACCTAGAAGCTTTTTGCAGCTATCTTTGTAAGGAGGACAAAGATTCATTAGTCATGTCCAATGGAGATGAAACATTAGAGCCAGAGATTGAATAGTTTCTCTCTTCTCTATCACAATATCACTTGTGCATTCATGAATGTAATGAACAAATTTTAGAAGAAGTTCATTGTATGACAATAAAGGAAATCCAGAGAGACAAAGATCATATTGAAACATGGTTCCAAAGAATCAATAGGACACCATACAACTCCATTTTTTGACATTTCCTGGCATCAAATCAGTATGAACAATTGATCTCTCATGTCCAAGCATTCATTCAGGCATATTTTTCAAATTTAGATAAGAGTTTATTTATGATCTTGTTACACAATTGGATCCATTGGAAATTATCTTATACTTAAGGGAATGTTTTATTTTTCCAAATATAATAGGATATTATATAGGAATAAATTAATAAAGAAAATAAAAGAAAATAAATTGCATAATAAAGTTATTTCAATATTGTATGAATAAAACTCGTTTTGAGTGGTTTTTATGACAAAATGCAGTCGTGACAGTCCTATTTTGGAGGACCATATGGGATTCTTTTAAAAAAAAAATCTACACAAATAAGCCTTTGAAATCTACTTTCTAACCCATTTTTAATTTTTCAATTTGCATCTACAACGAAAAAATATGGTCAAAACAATTACTAGGTCTCAAGCCAAAAATTCAAGAACAACGTTCGTACAACTACGATTTGAGGGATTTAATGGAAATATTTTTACATGATTTTTATAGGGAATATATCTATTACAATCTAGTTTCAATTACAATTTTAATAATCTCAAGCCAAAATTTTCTGAAAAATTACACTCAAATTACTAATTGTTTTGTCATAAAATCTGTATAATGACAATTCTACATATTGATTATTCATTGACATATCTCAAATAACAAATCATCTTCTATGAAAAACATTTTCATAAGGGAGATTTGAAAGCAAATATAGTTTAATCCACAATTTGAATCATCCCATTTGGAGATCATATGTAAAGGTTATGCCACATTTAGTAACTACATGTCTCAAAACAACATGGTGAAACTCTCATTTCTTTGTCTTTTCATAAGTGGATTTGAGATATCAAATTAAGCTAGATTAAAAAATTGTTTATATTTAAGGTTTTTACATGGTTCTAAGTTAATATCCAAGTGGAATCACATAAATCCATGCTTTAATGAAAATGGTATGCTTGAATTAGTGATTGTTGATCTAGAAAGCAATTCACGAATAATCCCATCAAGTAAGGTGTTCCTTAGTAGGTTTGACATGTAATTTAAACTCACTTTTAAAACTTGATTATACTGGAAATATCCCTATGAATCCACTTCAATATATATTTGAAATCACTTCCATTGTATATAAAAGGAATATTTCGTGAAAAAAACACTTCCAAGAGATCTAGGTTGGCCACCACTTTCAACAGGTAAACAAATTAATTTTTATTCGCCTATCTTATTTGGATTTGTTTTTTTTAGGAATTGTTGCATTTCTTTTACATTATTATTAGAAGGATAAATACCAGTTGGATTTCTTCTCCCATCATCTCACATTTTATTACAAACAATGCTTAGTTTTTGTGGGTCTTAGGAAGTCGAAAGGGTCAAATCTATGAACAAGTGATTTTCAAAGTCAAAGTTTTGGAAATTCATACATGAGGGTATGAAATATTGAAGTTAAGAAAATTGGAACATCATCTGACTTTGAGTTCAAAATCCTTGGATATTGTCACAAAAGCCTTCCAATGGATGATCGACAGATACTTGAAGATTAATTGAGATCAAGGAAAAAGCCATGAAATCAATCGTCAAAAGAGGAAATCAAGTTCCATATCATGTCAAAGTGACATAAAAAATTGAAGAGACCTCTCAAGAGCTCTACCATTCATAATTCCATTCATCCACCCTGCTATATGCCATTTTCCTTCTAAGTTTCATAATACATTCATATTGAAGTCTGAATTCATCCATTTCACTTTCCATCTATTTTCCTTCAAAATATTACTATACTCCCTTACTCCACCAACTTTCTCTTCCATTTAAGATTTAATTTAAAAAAATCAATAAAAAAAAGAGGTTTAGTTGTGAAAAGGCAGGGAACTCTCACAATAAAGACGATAATTGTCATTGGAAAACCAAGTAAAATTGGCTAATGAGAATTCAAAAAAAATATCTACTGGTGGACATTACTTCATTTAATTACGAGGATTTCTTTTGAAGAATATTTGTATCTATAAAATTTATTGACAATTGATAAAATATTTTTCCATACAAAGATACTTGAGGATAAGTCAATTCTAAAGGTCGGGGAGGACTTGCAAAATTTCTGAGTTTTTGGAAATTTGTTTGAAAGCCTTCTAGAAACATCTTCACTACCTTTTGAAGACACTACAGTTTCAAAGGGACCTGTATGATCATACAAAAGGACTTGAATTTTCAGCCATCAATACTATCTTTTGAAGACATTAAAGTTTGAGAGGTACCTAAATTCTTACCTTCTCAACATCTTTAGAAGAGCGACCTGTAGCCTACTCCAACAATGAAAGCCGAAAACACTTCAAGCAATTTATGGGGTCTATAGCACAAATAAATAAAATTTGAAGACAATGACAATAATTTCAAAGCTAAATAAAGTCAAAAGATATTATTGTAGACAAATCAGCTACAAAATCAAAGACAAATCATGACTAAGGAAGTATTTGGAAAAATTGTAAGAGAAATTTATTTTTAATGTTTTAATTTTGACAAATTCCCTCATTTAAAAGTAATGATATTCTACTTATTCTCATTGATTTCCTTAACCATTGTTTCCCTTTCATAGCCATGATTTCATTTACAAGGTCATTGATTTCATTTACCTATCCCTAAGCATAACAAAGTGGTATACAACGCTTCCAAAAACAAAGGGAAATAAGGGAAAATTTACAATATTGGTCACAAATATCAAGAAAAAAAATCATTTCCTAAGCTGCAATGATTTCTACTCTCCAAGGATATTTCAAGGATAAGAGTAATAAATGTTTACATCATGGCACAAGGTTTCATAAAACATGGCATCAAAAATAAGTCAATTTATGTCAACAGAGAGGATATAATAGACCAATTCAAGAAATAATTTTTTTATGTTGACAATTTCATTTCTCAACATCAAAGAATCAAATTCATTTAAGGAAGTGTTGGTGGTGCTGGACTTGCCAACATGTCAAGGGGATCTCCCCCATAAGAATTCCCAATTAGGCCTTAGACCATTTAGTGTAGGACTCCCAGTAGTGAATCGTAAGGTAATGCCTTGACCACGATATCGCACAGAGGCAAGTAAGATAACTCTGTCAGTAGCAAGGGTGTGACTGATGCAGTGAGTCAAGGAAAGTGTATGAGAGGTTCTAACACTTCGAAGGGAGAAGGAGGTGGAGGCGAGTTCCAAGTTCAAAGGGATGAGTCCCAACTCGACTAGGAACACACAACACAAACAGACATGCACAAATTCCAGTGAAGAAGTCCACCCAGATGCAAAAGTCACATGATACAAGGTAAGATAAGATGTACAACACTCACAGACCAGTCCGAGATGAGTGTGACTGTTGTTACAACAAGGTTCATATGAAAGGTCTATCTGATGTCCAATAGAGAAGTCGACACGGAAGGTGACAACATTAACAACAAGATTAATATAATTGCATGTGAATCAGTTCATACACAAGTAAATAAATTAAACAACATATATCATTAAAGAAACAGGAGCAGTGCAACTACAATAACAACATATGCATGAAAACGTGTTGGCTCTTATTATATAAAGAAGTGTAAGTCACAATCATACAATATATCCATATAAACCTACTAGCCCCAACAATGGAACTTTACAACCACATCCACCTGCTCCTCCAAAGAGATGTACTAGCTCCGTGTAGTGGAGAAGCCAAGGCGTGTTACAATACTTGCCAAGCCTTCTTCAAGATATTCTTAGTAGAAGGTTGGCTGACCAAAAGCCTATACAATGAGTTATTATGGAATATTTATAGCAAAGGGTCGGGTGACCCTTAACATTCCCCTTTGTGACAGTTCAAGTACCCTTATGAATCTTCACCTACTCTATGATTCTTACATTCACCTATTTACACTTGACTTACACTTGACATTACTCAGCATTACAATGCACATGTACTCATGTGAGACAACATGGCTTGAGCAAGCCTTGCAACACATTACTAACACTCGGTCTGTTATGGTGAGACTAACTCTTTGACATGCTTGTGATGGTGAAGATGGTGAGCTGATTCCAGGCATGGTCATCCATGATGGTGTGCATGCACCTTATGGTGACATCTTGCTGGAGCAAACTCTTGCCTCTGTTGCAACCGATGCATTGGTTTGGCCCCTTCATCCAACTCGTCTGCTAACATGTGCATGGTCTTCTTGGGTACAGTTGAACTGGAAACACATTGATCCATAGTGTCCATGATGATCTTCAAGTGTGTGCTAGTGGTCATGCATATCAACTTGCTGAAGTACATGTTCAGCCCCAGTTGGACTTGCTTCTTGTCTTCACCTTGGTGAGTGTGTTGAATGGGCTGGATTGCATGAGTGTGATCAACAACATGCATGATGTTGAATCCCTTGCATGTGATCAACAACACTTATCACCATGTCTACTTTGTGTCAGTTGTTGGGATGGATAATTAACTTGTCCGGGCGCAGTTTCATCTGTGAATGCATCTTGTGCCCACTGTTGTTCATGTTTATGTTGTAACTCATTCATCTATCTATGGAACTTCATGTTCTTCCTGAGTTTCTACTTCAACATATGCAACTCCTTATTTGTTCCTTCTTCTGCCTTTGTGTGATCTTCATGTCGCTTCATCACTTCATAGCCGGAGTCTCCAAAGTTTCTTTCATCATCAATGGACCTACTTGAGCTTGCAACCTTGTTTCGCCTCCTTGTTGTCAACAACCCTCCTCCTGCATTCGTTGCATTTGGTATGCTGTCTTCAGTTGTTGTTCATGATGTTACCCATTATGATGCTACTACTATCATATCTTAATGTCCTTATCTACGAACAACTTGATTTCTTTGTGGGTAGGCAAGTCCATGGACACTTGATCGATTGCATCGCCAAGTGTGCTCTGAACGATGTCTTTGTCTTTGCTCTCCTAGAAACCATTGAACCTATACTGTTGAGAGGCAGATGAACACCTGTGGTACCTAGAGACATGGCAACACTCATGGAAAGGAACATGTCAGTTAGAAACCAAAATGAACATGAGAACTGACTTACAACATACCTAGGTGCATGATCATGAAGGTTGCGCAATTTCATCCAGGAGGTCGGGAGACTGACTACCTAGACTACACAAGGCACAATCTAGGGTATTGGGAGACTGGATGACTGCTAGAACTACAGAATGGATATTCAAGTCTCACTTTTGACTGCTAGGATTACGTAATATGCAATTCCAGCTGGGATGGACTACTGACCTGGGGACAAATTTGAGAAATTTCTTGGGCCATGTAGCCACTGCCCTCCAGAAATGCACAAATTAGTCCCGAAGGCTAGTGGTGGGTAGGAATCTTCAAATCCGGAGAGGAAGGTGAGCCTTCCTTCCCCATATCATGCAATGCAGCCTTGGTTAAGGCAGGGTGCGGGCAAAGGTTGGCCCGAATCACCAATGGGAAACTAAAAGAAACTAAGATAGTAAATGCATGGTGACACTACATGATAGAAGAATCGATTGAAAGTGCACAAAAAACATGAATGAAAGATTCAGAAAATAGATGAACATGCATGTGGGTGAGGCAGTTCGTTGGTTGGGCAAACATTTGTGCAAAACAATGTCATGCATACGACAACAGTGAGATAGCAACAAAAACTGAAACAGAGCTAGGACAAGCTAGTATATATGTAAACGACAACAAGTGTTCAAATAAATCAAGATAATAGTACTCCCACAAGTGAAAACACAAAAAATGACAAAATTGCACCATAAGGCATGGGAAGCGGGGTTACCCCAAAACAATTGAGGTGAATGTACCAACTACTCCTAGATGTGATGTGGGATGTTAGATCTACAAGTTTGATGTGACGAATGAGCTCTACAACTTCTGGTTGATGAGTTTTGATAACATCGAGGTTGTGACGTGCATGCCATGAATCTAGGGGAAGCGACGCTTGGTGGGAGATTTTGAATTACTCCTTGCATGTAATCTCCAACTGCCAAACATAGATCCCTGAAACAAGGGATGCCTTCCCACGCTACCTTAGGAGAAGTAGCCCATGCATGTAGGTTTGTTTTGCGGAGTCCTAGAGGGAACGAGTCAACTCAGCTGCACATCCAAGAGACTGCTCGACTGCTAGAGAAAGATGTACATTTTTGGCTGGGAGCTAGGCTGGATGCCCAAGAGATTTCTTCAACTTCTGGGCAGAGCAGCGGACTATTTCCTACATTTTCACAAGTCTTGGGCTAAACATCCTGCTGCTGCGAAAATTTGTGCAAATCCTGTGGGGAGGGTTCAGTGGAAGGATTACGCAATCCTAGAGTCCAGTAGGTTGTCAGAGAGGATTGCGCAATTCTTGGATGGAAGGTTGGTTTCCCTCTAGAAATGCACAATTTTCAAGGGGAAGCTGCTCAGCCTGTAGCTAGACCAACTCCAAGTGAGCATCCTCTGAGGGGAATGGATGAGCTGTGCTCGACAGGATGCCTTTGTGCAAGGAAAACATTGAAGCCTGAGTACTTGATGAAGCAAGACTAAGTGCTTTGTAAGGTTGGTAGGGAGGCTCTAAAACAAGCTAAGGAAAAATTTTGGCAGGTGGTTGCAGCCTCTATAACAATTGGCAACACACTGGTAGAACTCTAGCTCTCTGCAAAGACCTTGTTCGTGAAAATAAAGTCTAACACCTCCGAAAGGATTGTTCAGTTATTATCTCATCTTAGTTTCACACTAACTTGATTGTAAGATGTAGCATCTACCAAGCCCTTGGTCAATTGGCACACATTCCAATCCAAGGAAACACACTTGATTCGATTAGGGTTGAGGGGTATATAGGTGCACAAGCAATATAGTCGTCAGAGTCTTAGTTTCATATATGGTGTTGCTACACTCCCAGCAGGACTGGACAATACCTTGGTGGAGTGACATAGGAACACAAGCATGGATCTGCTGCCAGTGAGCCTGGTCAATACCCCGACAAAGTTACTTGCATCACCTCCTTGCATAGGAAGACTTTCTCTTCTTTCGCCTTATTCATTTTTCATTTTGAATTTTTTACTTTTCATTTTTTCATTTTTCATTGTGCATAACACTTATTGATTTCAGAGGTAGAAGAGGGATCCTGACTTATTGAGAGCAGAAGAGGTTTTTCCAGAGAGAAGTAGTTAATTTTATCTCTGATGTGCCTGTTAAGTTTTTCTCCCTTACCTTACTCTACTTGACTGAGCTGAAAATGGTTAACCCAAAAAAAATCGATTAGAGAAGGTGACACTAGTTAGCACGCAAGCGTTGTGTTTACACCAAGGTTCACTTTGAATGGTATGTATTTTTCTTCGATGTATAATGGACTAAAAGTAATAATATCATCATATAGAGGCAAGACAACAAATAACTAGGTAGTGATAGTTGTACAAGCCCTCATGTACTTTGCCCAGCTTGCTTCAAGAGACATACATGGTCTCATGCAAAAATAACTTATGAACAAAACAAGCAAATGAAATAACAATAAATAAAGCAAAGAAAGAGCAAAAACAAAAATGGAAGGGAAGAAAGTAAACAAACAAGCAAACAAATCATGTAAGAAAACAAGCATGCAAGCAAACAACTGAAAGAAAACACTACTTCTACTCCTACACTAATGTACATGGGCCTGATGACGTGAAGTGATACTTCCAATGCAACCACCAGAGCATTTTTAGACCCATGTTGGTGAAGGCCCTTTCTTGCAAGCAACCTAGTTGTGCGAACCAGCAAGAAAAAAAGATATAACAATGAAGACAACCACACTTCATGACTCAAAGTCCCAACGAGGCATAAGTGAGTGCATGTGCATGACGGCCAGTTCGTAGAATTATCATGGTGTTATGTGACACTACATGCAACTTTGAAGCATAAGCACACTCTTGACTGTGACATGCAAGCAAACGAAAGAAACAAAGATAACTTGCGTCACGCACTGGTGCTTGCAATGTAAGACTTGTCCAATGCATGAGCAATGGGATCCTGTAGTTTGAGTGGAGGAAGTAAAATGTAAGTGTTAGAGTGATATTGAGTGCATAAAGATGAGTGGTGAGGAGTCTTGATTGTTTGAACAATTTCATGATCAAAAGAAAAACCAACCTCAGGACAGCGAGGGCCTGACATAACCATCAACTCGGGCCAAACTGCCTCGACGACCTATGGGGTTTCAACTTCATTGATAGATGAATCCTCGTAGACTTGTGGCTTAGATAGATTAACAACAAGTGAATCAACATCATGATCAGATGATGAGGTGAAGAGATCATGACTACCAAGATCAAAAAATTCAAGATGTTGGTCGGCATCCTCATGGTTGGATGAATCACATATAGGGGTAGATGAAAAGAGAACAAACTCATCCTCTTTGTTTACGGAAAAGACAGATGAATGATCAAGTGGATTTTCAACGAGTAACTTATCCTTTCCGTTGTCGAATGATGGACTAACATTCAGTGAGTCCTGCGAGTGATCAATAATCAGTTCATCCGTAGATGAAGATACACATGCAAAATCGTGGATGGTAGGTTCACCAAAGAGGTTAGGAAAGAACGAAGGGGACTTAAACAGAAGGGAGTCATCCTTCGCCAAGTATTTATGTTCAAGCTCTCACTCATACTCTTCATGAATAACAGTGCATGTTGGTTGTGCAACACCGACTCCATCAGTGGGTTGTTCCTCATTCGCAACAAGTGAAGAGTCCAGAATGGATGAACACAAGACAACATCATCCGAAGGAACACCTAAGTGCAAAGGTAGAGGTCGAAGAAAATTCAAATAAATAACCAAATGAAAATAACCCTATGAAAATAAAATAAAATATAAAAATAAAAATGGCCCACACTTTTGACCCAGGTTATCCACTTAAAATGTAATATTTTTAAGAAAACAATTAAACTAGATGAATGTTAGATTACCTTAGAGCATGATATTTCACTCCATTGAAACCTCATTGAGTTAAATGTAAACAAAATAATTCAAACTATGACTTATTTTAGATAAATATTATCGCTTTAATGTAAAGAATATTGTTGCATTCATTGAAGCGAGTAGAATGGACTTGTACAATATTTCATTTACCTCTTTAGATTTAGATTTGATTATATTATTTAATTTAGGTTTTTGGATATTTTACTCTATCTTATTTAGGGATATTGACTATTTTAAATTATTGGGAATTAAATGCGATAGGTATAATGAGTGAAACAATGTATTATTTGAAGTAAAATGTATCTCTTAAAATTAAAGGGTAATTTTCTATTAAGGTTGTAGTCTTTTGCTGCAATTGGATCCTTTTGTTCATTGTGTCGAGAGGTTCTCTATAGCCCAGTATGGAGTAGAGCTCACTTAAACATGTAAATGTAAATGCAAATGTAAACATAAACGTTTAATATGTAACGTTTAGCAATTAAAAATCGATCTAATTATTATTATGTATAAACACAATATAAATTTAAAATATAAAGAGGTTTATGAACACCCAAAACATAGTTATGGTAAACAAATAAAAATATAAATAAATGGGAAGTATGGTAAATAAATAAAACCTATTTTTATACTTACTTTAGACGTATGGTAAATAAATAAAATATAAATAAACAAGAGGTATGGTAAATAAATGAAAATGTAAATAAACTAGAGGTATGGTAAATAAATAAAACCTATTCTTATATTTACTCCATAAACCTCTTTATATTTACCATAACTCAAAAAAAATGTTTTTTAGGTGAAAACTATGGGCCAAATACCATTTTAATACCATGGGCGCCCCAAATACTATATTTGTAAAAGAGTTATGGTAAATAAATAAATATAACATAAAGAGGTATGTTAAATAAATAAAAATATGTCAAATAGGATTAGGAATAAACACCTAAACCCCCCTAGATCCATCCTAGATCAAAATACCATGGGTCAAATACCATGGTAAATAAAAAAAATATGTTAAATAGATAAAAATATAAATAACTAGAGTTATGGCAAATAAATAAAACCTTTTTTATATTTACTCCGTAATCCACTTTATATTTATGAACACTCAAAAAAGAGGTTTTATTTAGGTGAAGCACATGGGACAAATACCATGGGTCAAATTATTATTAATGACATGCAAAAAAACATTATTAACACTAATATTAATATTAATAAAAATAAAGATGGCCCATGGTATTGACCCATGGTATTGAGAACCAATGGTATTAACCCATTCTATTCATGTAGAATGTAGCCTATTTAAAGTGGGAAATTAAACCAACATAGATTCATCTTTACTCTGGATCTACTAAGAGCTTAGAGGGATCAAATATCTTGATATGCAAACTCGCATAGAGTGAAAAAATATTTGATCTCTCTCGGTACTAAGTGCCTAGAGGGATCAAAACTAGCATGGAGTGAAAAAATATTTGATCCCTCTCAGGCACTTGGTAGATCCAGAGTAAAGATGGATCTATGCTAGTATGGTGGTAGGGACGACAATTGTAGAGCGAAGTTGATGGCATTGCAGGGTGCTCTGTAGTGCTCTTCCTAGTTGGACATTGATAATATTCTTATTTTTAATGACTATGTTGTTTTGATCAACTCGATTCAGGGTTGTTGCTTTCTTGAGGTTCTAGTTCTTTGGTGCTATCTAGTGCTCTTGCTGATTTGGTATTGATAATATTCTTATTTTTAATGACTGTTGATTTGATCAACGTTTCTTTCTCGAGGTTCTAGTTCTTTGCAGTTGGATTTAGCTAATTAGGAAATTATCGCTTCTTTCTTAGTAGTCTCCTTTCAACATGTCTATTGGGAGAAGAACATGGAGGCTCATACACTCTCAAAACTCGGTCTCTCGTGTCTCATGTCTCAGCTTTATGTTCTTTGAAATGTTATTTGATGGAATGGGTTGTGGTATTGGATCATTTGAGATTTAATTCTTTTATGTTCTTTGAAAAGTTATTTGATGGAATGGGTTTTGATATGGGGTCGTTTGATATTTAATTCCCATTTTTGATTCTGTGATTTGGTATTCTTTTTTAACGATGATCATTAGGGTGGGGAATCCTGTAGAGCCCTCTCTGTTTCTTTCCTTTGGAAAAACTCGGTCTCTCCTGTCTCTGCTTTATGTTCTTTGAAAGTTATTTGATGGAATGGGTTGTCGTATGGGATCATTTGAGATTTAATTATTTTATGTTCTTTGAAAATTTATTTGATGGAATGGGTTGTGGCATGGGATCGTTTGAAATTTAATTCTCATTTTTGATGCTCTGATTTGGTATTTTCTTAACGGTGATCGTTAGGGTGGGGAATCTTCGAGGGTGGGGAATCCTCCAGATTCCTTTATTTTTCTTTCTTTTTGGATCTTTTTTCTTGAGAAACTATCTTATGGATAATATTCTTCTTTGGTGACTTGACATATATATATATATATAATTATAATGTATGATAGTAAATATTTATTAATATTTTCATTTAAATCTATGTAACCGTAAAGGATAGCAAGTTTATCATCTTGGTTTTGAACTTGAGCATCAAGATATCGAGCTTTGAATAATCACATGTGTTCTCTCTATGATTATTTTTTTATGATATTATTATATATTTATAGATTAGTTTTATGTGTGTCATGTAGGTTTTGCAGCTCATTAGTTTAATTTCAAAGAGTGAGTCATAAATTATGTTTTTTCATTTTTTTAATTATAACTTCAATCTATTGTTATAAAACTTGTTTGTAGATGCATCAAAGCTCTTTGGATCTATCAAGCACTAATAGGGATCAAATCTCTTGAGGTGAAAACCTCTTTTGTCATTATAATTATAATTTTACATGTATTATTTCTCATATATATATATATATATATATATGAACAATTTAGGCTTTCTCTTTCTTTCATCGTATAAATAATTTCCTTTTTTCAAAAAGTTGAAGAAGTGTTTCTTTGGCTATATGTGTGGAATGACTTCTTTAGCTATGAGTCTAGATCCAACTTAACTATGGATCTACCATGTGCTAAAAGGGATCAAATATATCAAACTCGAGGGTTTCATATCAAAAGAGTTGATCCATCATGGTACTTGGTAGCTTCCGAGATTCATAGTTAAGATAGACCTAGGCTCATTTGCTTTCCCCTTTTAAATAGACTATATTGCACATGAACACCATGGGTATATACTATGGGTATTCATAAATGTGGATTTAACATGAGAAAATCATGTTTTCTTTAACTACCCAATAAAAATAATATGTTTTCTAATTATATTGCTTTTCCAATTTACCTAATTTAAATACTAATAAATTAATGTAAAAATACTATTATGAAATATATAATGAGTAATCAACTTTTATAATGAGTAATATTTATTAGTGAAAGTTAAATTAAATAAATATTATTTTTCAACTTATTGATTTATTTTATATTTATGTTTCATTTTCTTAAATGTAAAAGGATTACTGGTTCGGAAATTTAAAATTTATTTAATTTGTAAAATTAAATTTTAATATTCATCCTTTTATAATTGATGTAAATTTATAATTACCAATTATTTTATGTTCTTATTTGGAAATTTCATTTTTTTAAACCCAATTTCTTGTAATAAAAGATAATGTAATAAACAATCAAAAATAATATTCATAATCTAATAAAATATGTATTTTTATTAAACTAAAATGTTTGTATTGCAAAATCATTGTACACAAGACATCATATAAATTGATCTGGATAGTCCTCACACACCTATAGATGGACAAATATACCCCGT